>BDUI01000001.1:449943-469407 GCA_002335545.1 Apodemus speciosus | reverse complement strand
CAGCTCCATCCATTTCTCTAAGAATTTCATGAATTCATTGTTTCTAATGGCTGAATAGTACTCCATTGTGTATATATACCACATTTTTTTGTATCCATTCTTCCGTTGAGGGACACCTGAGTTCCCTCCAGTTTCTGGCTATTATAAATAAGGCTGCTATGAACATTGTGCCCTGGGAGGCAAGTGTGGTCAAATGGAGGCTCTGTGTGCAAATTTCAAATAATCAATACAAATATTATGCTGGAAAATTAATACAAATTGTAATACTATTAAATAAGCCCCACATCATACAGTGACTGTTGGACTGTTTTAAATGTGCTATATATACTTGCTGGTCTATCATGTTTGTTTAAACATTAAAAAATCTTCTCTCTTAATTTTTTAAATTATTTGTTTTTTTTGAAAATTTGCCTTTATAGAATAGAAAAGAAAGCCTCATCAGAATGTTTTAAAATAAATTATGGATCATCTTTACTYTGCTTAAAATTATAATCTTTATATGGTGTATAATCTGCTCTTAGAGTTTTCACTATTTTGCAACTACTAATTTACTCACAAAATAAATTACTGCAATATATTACTTATAAAAAGTATTATAAAATACATAGAAGCATAAGAATAGAACCTAAAATCACAGATAAATCACAATATACATGTAAATTTGTACATATTGAAACCTTGACAAATTTATAGGTAATGGTTTATCACATATTTATTATAATCATTTTGATAATGGAAATGTTCCATACTTATTTAAGCCCATACTTTATCATATGATTTTTTGTATTTGCATTACCTTATAAAATGTATTTTATGCACATATTCTGATGTTATATCCTGTGATTTTATTTTTATCTTTTGATTATCTGAGCTTCAGTACTATGAACATAATAAGTTCTGAAATGACTCTTCTCTATTTATGTATTTATTTTAATGTATTTTAAAAGAGAAAACAAACTTTCTCGTTTCTGATGACTTGATATAATGCCCTCTTTGATTACTGAATTTCTGAAGTCTTTTTTTTGTCTAATTTCAAACACTTCATTGTGCCAGATTAAAAAAAAACACAATTATTTTTAAAGAGCCTTCCAATCACTTATAACTTCAGTAGGAAGGAAATTCATTCTGGAAATTAAAAGTACTTTTCTTACTAACAAATATACCGCAGTCCAAAATTCAGCAAATTGTTTAAATATAATTTTATAAAATGATAAACTCATTTCCAATAAAGGTGAAAATTTGTTTTCCCCTTTTGCTTAATAATAAAAGTGTATGAACACCAGAGCAAACTTTTTCTAATGGGGATCAAAGTTTAATAAAACCTAGTTTAAGAAGGGTTTACAAAACACTTTCTTTCTAGTGTTCCCTGAAGGACTCAGATGTCCTAGTCACTTGTTAAGAGACTGAAAACATCTGAACTCCAGTAGGTAATTTGGTTATTTCTGTCTCTGTATTTGAAATTTAAATATCTATAATAAGATACCCTTTTACTAGTCAAACACCAATGAATTCTTGTTCCAGATTATTGATAACCTAAAAATAAAAGGAAGGCAAGATGATTGTATTACAAAAAGCAACACTGTGATCTGAGGTGCTTGTCCAGTCTGGTTATTGTAATGATATGTATAGTGTGACATCATAGAGAATGAAGCTATAAATGTTTATGAGAGCATAAGCATTACATTATTTGTCAATTATAACTCACTGTTTAATAAAAAATATAGCTGCATGAATGTGAAAAAATTCTCAAGAAAATCCCATGCATTATCATTTGAAATAGCAGGAAGCTGTGAACAATCTTCTTTATACCTATCTCTAAAAAAAAAAAAAAAAAAATCAATAGGTAAAAGACCTAACTTACCTACACCTACCTTACCTACACCTGCATGTTATCTCTTTCTGTCTCTCTGTCTCTGTCTCTCTCTCTCACACACACTCATACACACAGACACACACAGACACACACACATATACATATACATGGGCATAAGTTGGTGCATACACACACACACACACACACACACACACACACACACACACACACACCCCACAGAAGGAATAGACTTGAACCAAGTAGTAAGAAAAAAAGATTAGACAATTTCACTTTATTAAATGCAGGCTTAGGCATTTTGATATGTACATATGGGGTAGAGTCGCTGATCAATGACATCAATGAAAAATCATAGTATTAACTGTTGTTAGAATGGTGTAACTAAGATTTACATTATGGTATGACACAACAGAACAACAACATTTTACAGAAAGCATATAGCAAATCCTGAGTATGTATTTGTGGGTGGTAAATAAAAGGTTGAAACATTTTGGTAGACCCACATTTTTTTTATTAATTAACAACATTTTCCCCAAACATTGTATCCTGGTTATAATTTTTCCTCTCCAAACTCCTCCCAAATATTGCATACCTAGAAACCCACCAAAATCCATACCATTTCTTTTTCTCTCTTATTTGAAAACAAATAGGCATTTCTAAAGTAAAAATAAGCAAATCGAGAATAGGACAAAACAAACAAAAAATTGACCTCCAAAAGGCATAAGAAGCACACACATGCATAGACATATCTGCTCATACAAAAATCCCATTCAAAAAAAAAAACAAGATTAGAAATCATAATATTTTCACAAAAGACTTGTCAGGTAAAACATGTCCAGACCAAGTGTTGTGAGACAAACAAACATACAAACAAACAAAAAACAAAACCAAACAAATCAAAACCAATAAACTAAAAAAATGCAGGTGAATTTGTTTTATCTTGGGCATCAGCTTAGATAAAACGAACCTGCATGTTATCTCTCTCTGAGGAGGACTTCGGCCTCCCTAAGTATAATTTGGACACCCAGTGAGACTTCCTTGGAGAAAACTGACTTTACCTTTTTAAGCTGTTACCAATTGCAGATAGATAGAATCTGCGATGGTAAAGGGGACTTGTTTTTACTTCCACTCTCAGTGGTGGAATAACATCTGGTTTCGGCCTATGCAGGCCCTGTGCATGTTGCTACAGTCTCTGTGTGTTTATGTGTAGTGGTTCTGTTGTGTCTGGAAGGTGTTGTTTCCTTGATGCATTCCATACCCACTGGACCTTACAATATTTCTGCTTGATCATCTTCACAGTTCTCTGAGCCCTGAAGAGGGTATTTGGTAGAAACAGCCAATGTAGGGCTGAGGGTTCCAAGTTTTCTCACTCTCTGCACATTGTTTGGCTGTGAGTGTTTGTATTTGATCTCATCTGTTGCAGGACGAAGTTTCTTTGATGATGGCTGAGAAAGATGATTGTATCAGAATATTGTTAGAAGGTATTTCATTGCTGTATTCTTTTAACCAAACAGGAGTATTTATTTTTCTGTATTTCAATGGCCTATGTAGTCTCAATTTCTTGGCTACCTGAACAGTATCAGAACGGGTTCCAGCTCATGCAGTGAGCCTTAAATTCAATCAGATAGGGCTTGGTTACTCGCATAATTTTTGTCTCACTATTGCACCAGCATATACTGCAGATGTCCCCATTGGAGAATGAAAGATTTGAAGCTGATTTGGTGCTTAGCTTTCTCCTCTGGGAGCCTGAAGTGCTATTGCCAGTACCATGAATGCTAGTCTCTAGGGTGAAGACATCAGGTCCACTTCTTTGTGTTCAATATGTCTTCTAGGTGTTGCTTAAACAATATGGCCTTACCATAAATTTGAAGAGATGAACCTATATCCTTGGTAACAACCTGATTTGCCTGGTTGAATCTATGGGGCCCTTTTGGTTGACAACTCAATGAGATGTAACCCATTCTAGGCATTGAAGATTTTATTTGGTGACAAAATATACTTACCTGTGGGTTTCACTCCCCTTTTATTTGTTTATTTCATTAAGATTATATATATATATATATATATATATATATATATATATATATATACTTTAAGAAACTTCTACTGTAGTAGGTTTCCATCAAACCACTTAAATGGTAGTTTTACCTGCCCCTTCCTATATTGTCTCTCTTATATCTTTCTCTAGAAAAATCTTTCTCTCTTCCTAATCATTTCCTATACACCTAGATCTGTGACTCTACGGATTGCAGTCTGATTATCAGAAACTTAACAGCTAACATCCAGATAAAAGAAATACACTCATTATTTGTCTCACTCACAATTTTCTAGGTCCATCCACTTATCTGGAGGTTTCATTATTGTTTTAAAATAAATTTTGACATATCCTGTTGTGTGAATGTGCCAGAGTTTCTTTATTCATTTTTCCATTAATGGGCATTTGTGCTGTTTCTAATTTCTGGCTATTATGAATATGGCAGCAGTCATCATCAATGAGCAAGTGTTGCTGTAAAAGAGAGAAATTTGGTGAATGCCAAAAAGCATTTATAGCTGGATCTCGAGGTAGGTCTATTGCCATCTTCCTGAGGAACTGCCACACAGATTTCCATGTATGTTTACTATCAGCTATATATGAATATTTCCCTTACTCTTGTTCTTGGCAGCACAAATTCTCATTTTTTATTATTGATCTTGACACTTTTGGCTGGTGAAAGATGAAGTTTCAAAGACATTTGGTCTTTGCTGATGACATGTGGTATTGGTTTGCCTTGCCATTCTTTAATGATCATCATTTATCATGATTTCATAGAAAGAAATGCACCAACCCACTTCTGGGGGTGTTCCTGCCTCTTCCTTCCACTTCCATAGACTCAGGAGGATTAGCAGTTTCTTGTGGATTGAACTGCCATTGGTGCTTCATAAATGGTGTTTGCAAGTGGATCAAGTTACTAAGCTGCTGATATCCTGACAACATAGATTAGATTCACTCTATAGAACTATTTCTAAACAGGTCCGCATCCTCTTTGCCCTATTAACCTTTCCTTTAGACTACCTCTGGTAGATTGTGGGTTAGAAGAGAGGTTAAAACATTTAAGTACACTAATTAAAGTAAGTTTTAAAAAATATAAGCCTATAGTAGTAAACATGAAAAATGGGCAGCATACTTTTAAAGGTAGTAGATGAATTAGCTAGTGAAACTGATGCACATCATAAATGCTGTGGTGTCATTTGGGAAGAGTGATAGTTCACACGGGCTGGCATAGTTTAGTCATGGTTAGACTACTGCTTTGGTTATTGACTAACAGCCAGGAAAGAGTAGTTTAATATTACCTCATAATTAAAGTCAAGTTATTGCTCAATTATTTGTTCTTATATAATTTTGACCATGAACAATGACAACTAAAACTCTGGCTTTTTCTTCCTCTTATTATTTAACACATAGCCCATGACTCTTCTGATTCTTCCCAATATCACTTATTTTAATTACATCACACTGACCCCCAAGCTCTCGGCACCATGCTATTCATGTTTCACAGCAAATTCATCCATTCTTGTAGGACATCAGGCAGTCTTTTTAGTTCACTGTAGAGAACCCTTCATTAAAAATATCCTTTACAAAATAAAAATTCAAGCACAAGTTATTACAGAATTCCACAATGCCCTACACAAGTGGATGCAGACATATCCAAGTGGTGACCACTAGAAGTTTTTCACCTTTCCTGCTTCTAACATGTTGGCTTCCCTGTATTTAGTATACCCATTTCTATGTTTTAAAAATCTCTTGACTTAGCCTGTATAAATTGGGACTCTGGGAGCCCATTCCTGTATAAAAATCACAATTCCTTATTATCTTGTTCTCACTATTCCTCATTGTTTTATTTTTCTATGGGTTTTATCTGTTAGCACGGGATGTACAACATTGCTTTTATTTCCTCCTATGTGGCAAATACATGGAAAATGAATTAACATTTATATTGTTCACTGATGTTATATCCCCAGAGCCTATAAGTATGATTAGAACTTAATAAAATTTAATAAATATTATTGACGTAATGAGAAAATTTTGTGATGAATGCCTAGAAGTATTAAAAATGGATTTGGCTGAATTTTGAAGGTGGTAAACACTGACAGCTCTTCAATACTGGTAGATTTCTTAGCAGCTCTTTAGATAAGAAAGTAGTGTTCTTTCATTTGTAATTCAAGAGCTTTTATTGTAAGTGCTTGCAGTTGCTGCAAAACCACTGGGGTCCATCTCCCACATGTTTCTCATACTTATCTTTGTCTTTGCAGTATTATGGCAATTGCCCTAGATTCTGGCCTCATTAACTCTCAGCTTCATTATCATAGTAACTCCTACCTGCCTCACCCCTCTAGTCTGCCATGCACAGTCCTACTTAAGTAATCTTCATAAAGGATATTCTAATTTTGTCAGCCCCTTGCTGATGTGTAACTTCATAACATCTTAAACCTTTTTATGATCTATTATTTCTGTCTTAACTACTAGGAGTGATTTCTCATTAAATCCCTTTCCTTTGATGCAAATGGATTCTTTCTTTTAATCCCTAAACACATCTGATAGTTTTCATTACCTAAGTTTTCTTTCAGTCTTCTGCCTAAATATTTTATTTTAGTTTGTTCTCTCATCCAAGTATTCCTAATTTTTTAACTAAATCTACCAAATTGAAATATGTGATAATGTCATTTCATAAGGCCACCACATCTAGACATGTGTCATGTCACTCACAGAACACGTAGAGAAATGATCTGGAAAAAAAAAGTGTGGTTTCAGCCAAGCTATTTGCTATGGTTGCCATCTATTTTCCAATCCCTGAAGAATTTTTAGATATCATGATGCATATAGATTGAAAAGATAGAGATTGTAGTTTAGGCAGATCTTCAAATTCAAAATTATTTTTATTGGTATTTAGTTGGTACTGATATGAAGCAACGTAAGATTTCTTCACAGATGAATCCTTGAAGAATTTATCTTTTTCACATGAAAAATGCAGTAAAACTTTATGTACAGTGACCTCCTTTGTATGTGATTGAGAGCAACTAGTATGTCTCTAGTAAGATTATGGGGAAGGCAGTTTTAAAGAAAAGCAGAATGTTATCACAAAGATCAAAACCCTAATAATCAATAATTTTAAAGCATGTATTTCACACAGGATTATGTGATCTACTCTGTTTAAGAGATTTTTAAGAAAGCCTGGAGGTGCTGGTGTGTGTCTTTAATCCCAGCAGTCAGGAAGCAGAGAGGCCAGTGGGTCTCTGTGAGTCCAAGGTCAGTCATGTCCTCAGATCAAGTTCCTGCCAGGGTTACACATAAAGAAACCCTGTCTCAAAAAACTAGATTAAAACAACAACAAAAATAAAATGATTTTCTTCTTTAAAATGTTTTGAATGCTTATTTTTTATTTTATGTGTCTGTGGATTTTGCCTGTATTCATGTCTGTGTACCACATGCAAGCAATTACCTTAGAGGTCAGAAGAGACTATCAGATCCCCCTCGGTCGTCCCTCGTCCCTTGCAAGTGTAATAAGTGCTTTTAACTACTATGTCAACTCCTGATCCCTCTGGTTTCCCCCTCTTTCCTTCTTTCTTTGTGCCTCTGTCTCTCTCCCTGCCTGTGTACTAGTTTACATGTAGAGGTCACAATGTGAAATGACTAGAGATACAGTGGAGTTTGTTATGTTCTTGGGAGGCTTGGATAATTGAGGAAAAGTATGGGGTTTGGTGAATATCTCGTGAGTTATGTATCTAATGAAATCCCCCCCCCCCCACGCACACACAAAATGAGAGTTAGTGTTTTGTGGCTGCTGCCTATCTCAGAGGACTATTGTCAACATGAAATGATAATATTTGTCAAAGCATTTGGAAAAACTCATACATTTTAGACAGATTAAGGTATTAGGGACAACATTTAAAAACTCATTGCAGTTGCTATATCAAGGTATTAGAATTCTCAAAATTAAATGCCATGGGTGCTATAGAGTTTATAGACTATAAGAAAGGTTTATGAACTTGAAAATGCTTGGTTAGAATTTGTGAGTTTTAAATGTGGGTGATGAGGCTGAGCAGATGGCTCAGCATGTATACAGTGTGTGTGTGTGTGTGTGTGTGTGTGTGTGTGTGTGTGTTAGCAAGCACAAGAATCAGACATCAATCTCCAAAATCCGTATGAAGGAACGAGAGAAACAGCTCCACAAATGTCTTCCCTGACATTTATAAGCACGTTCTGGTGTGTATGTGCTCACACATACATCATACATGTAGACAACATACCTTAATTTTAGAATAAAATTACAATAATTACACACCTTAATTTTAGAATAAAACAAATGTGGGCTGCTTCTTAATCTCCATTTAATACTCTTAAATGAAACAGTTCTGCTGATAGCACTAGTCAGTGTCCTGCTGCATTTAACCATGCTTGTAAGGAATGCTAAAACAGGTCCAGGAAAGTCATTATAAATCAGTCATGTGATTCTCTCTTCTTAAGACTACCTTGAACAATCACAAATGTCATGAGTTCTTTATGTATTTTGGATATTAGCCCTTTGATAAGGGTTGATGAAGACATTTTCCAAGTCTGTAGTCTGGCATTCTGTCCTATTGACAGTGTTATTTGCATTTCAGAGGCTTTACAGTTTCATGATGTGCCATTTAGTAATTGTTGATCTTAGAGCCTGAGACATTGGTGTTCTGTTTAGGAAATTGTCTCCTATACCAATGTGTTCAAGGCTATTTCCCACTTTCTCTTCTATTAGATTTAGTTGATGTTGATGTTCCTGATTCATTTGAATTCGGGCTTTGTAAAGGGTGACAAATATGGATCTATTTGTACTCTTCCACATGCATACAGCCAGTTAGACCTGCACCATTTGTTAAAATGTTTTCCTTATTACATTGTATGGTTTTGGCTGCTTTGTCAAAAATCAAGTGTGCATAGGTGTGTAGGTTTATTTGCCGGTCTTTGACTGTATTTCATTAATCAACTTGTCTGCTTATATACCAATTCCATATGTTTTTTATCACTATTGTTCTGCAGTATACAACTTGAGGACAGGTATTGTGATTCTTACAGAGGTTGTTTTATTATTCAGGATTGGTTTAGCTATTCTGAGACTTCTGTTTTTCATATAAATTTGTGAATTGATCTTTCAAGGTCTGTTAAAAAGAATGTTGCAACATTAAAATTGCAACAATTTGGTGGGAATTGGATGGAATCTGTAGGTAACATTTGCTAAGATGATCATTTTCACTACGTTAATTCCACCTATCCATGAGCATGAATGAGAGTTCTTTTCATCTTCTGAGTTCTTCAATATCTTTCTTCAGGGACTTGAAGTTCTTGTCATTCAGATCTTTTACTTGATTGGTTAGAGATACACCTTGATATTTTATATTTTCTTGAATATTGTGAAGGTTGTTGTTTCTCTAATTTCTTTCTTGGCTCATTTAATCATTTGTATAAAGAAAGGCTACTGATTTCTTTGAGTTAATGTATACAGCCACATTGCTGAAGTTATTCTCTGTATCAGCTTAAGGAGTTCTCTGGTAGAATTTTGGGGATCACTTACGTATACTGTCATATCATCTGTGAAGAGTGATGTTTTGACTCCTTTATTTTCAGTTTGTATCCCCTTGACCTCCTTTTGTTATTTACTGCTTTAGCTAGAACTTCAAGAACCATATTGCATACATAGGAAGACAGTGGACAGCCTTGCTTTGTCCCTGATGTTCGTGGGATCACTTCCAGTTACTCTCCATTTAATTTGATGTTGGCTATTGGCTTGCTATATATTGCTTTTATTATGTTTATATATGTACCTTGAATCCATGACCTCTCCAAGACTTTTAATATGAAGGGATATTGGAGTTTGTTGAAGGTTTTTCAGCATCTAATGAGATGATCATGTGATTTTTTTCTCAGAGTTTGTTTATATTGTAGATTGCATTGATGAATTTTCATATATTGAACCATCCCTGCATCCCTGAAAGGCAGCACACTAGATTGCGGTGAATGATGTTTTTTGATGAGTTCTTGGATTTGGTTTCTGAGAATGTTATTGAGGATTTATGTGTTAGATGATAATAAGTGAAATTGGTCTGAAGTTCTCCTTATTTGTTGGGTGCTTTGTGTGCTTTAGGTATCAAGGCAACTGTGGCCTCCTAGAATGAATTGCTGTTTTGTGGAATAGTTTGAGAAATATTGTTATGGGCTCTTCTTTCAAAGTCTGGTAGAATTCTGCACTAAAATCAATTGGCCCTGGGCTTTTTGGGGTTTTGGGAGGTTTTTAATGAATGCTTTTACTTCTTTAGGATTTAGGGGACTACTTAGATGGTTTACCTTGTGTTGATATAACTTTCATATGTGTTGTCTATCTAGGAAACCTTTCTTTTTGTTTAGATATTCCAGTTTTGTTGACTGTAAGCTTTTGAAAGAAGACCTAATGATTTTTTTTTAATTTCCTCAATTTCTGTTGTTATATCTCCCTTTTCATTTCTGATTTTGTTAATTTGGGTACTGTCTCTGTGCCGTTTAGTTAGTTTGACAAGTATTTGTTTATCTTGTTGATTTTCTCAAAAAAAAGCTCTTGCTTTTGTTGATTCTTTGTATTGTTCTCTTTGTTTCTAATTGATTGATTTTGGTCTGAGTTTGACTATCTCCTGCTGTCAGCTGTTCTTGGGTATGTTTGCTTCTTTTTGTTCTGAGCTTTCAGGAGTGCTGTTAAATTGCTAGTATGAAACCTCTCTAATTTGTTTATGAAGGGACTTAGTTGTACAAACTTTCCTCTTAGCACTGCTTTCATTGAGTCCTATAAGTTTTGATATGTCATACCTTCATTTTTATTGACTTCTAGATAGTGTTTAATTTTTTTATTTATTTCTTCCTTTACTAGGTGATTATTGAGTAAAGAGTTGTTCAGTTTCTATGAGTATGTGGGCTTTTTGTTGTTGAAGTCCATCCTAATTCTGTGGTTGTCTGGTAGAATGCAAGGGGTTATTTCAATCTTGTATCTGTTGAGGCTTGCTTTGTATCTGATTATATGTTCAATTTTGAAGAAGGTTCATTATGGTGCTGAGAAGAATGTTCTTTCTCTAATATTGGGGTGGAAGGTTCTGTAGATGTCTATTAAAAACATTTGGTTCACAATCTCTGTTAGTTTTAATGTTACTCTATTTATTTTCTTTTTCAATGACCTGTCCACTGATAAGAATGGGGATTTTATGTCCCCTAATATTACTTTGTGGGCTTCAATGTATGTTTTGAGGTTTAGTTAAGTTTCTTCTATGATTGTAGGTGCCCTTGATTTTGTGGTGTAGATGTTTAGAAATGAGATTTTATCTTGGTGGATTTTTCCTTTGATAAGTATGAAGTGTCTTTACTCATCTCTTTTGATTGCTTTTGGTTGAAAGTCTATTTTATTAGATATTAAAATGGGTCCTCCAGCTTGCTTCTTGGGTCTGTTTGCTTGGAAAACTTCTTTTCTAGCCCTTTACTTTGAGGTAGTATGTATATTTTTTGCTGAGGTATTTTTCTTGTATGCAGCAGAATGATGGCTCCTGCTTACATATCTAGTCTGTTAGCCTGTGTCATTTTATTGGCGAGTTAAGCCCATTGATGTTGAGAGATATTAATGACCAATGGTTGTTAGTTCCCATTATTTTGTTGTTGGATGTGGTATTATGTGTTTGTATGATTCTCTTCTTTAGGTGTTTGCTGTGAGATGATTACTTTCTTGTGGTTTCTTGGGTATAGTTACCCTTCTTGTGTTGGAGTTTCCCTTCTAGTATCCTCTGTAGGGCTGGATTAGTAGAAAGATATTGTTTAAATTTGGGTTTGTCATTTAATAACTTGGTTTTTCCATCTATTTTGATTGAGAGTTTTGCTGGGTATAGTAATCTGTGATGGCATCAGTGGTCTTTTAATGTCTGTAAGATATCTGTTCAGGATCTTCTGGGTCTTATATTCTCTGTTGAGAAGTCAGATGCAATTCTCATAAATCTGCCTTTATATGTTACTTGCTTTTTCCCCCTTATAGCTTTTAATGTTCTTTCTTCCGTACATTTACAGTTTTGATTATTATGTGGCAGGAGAATTTCCTTTTTTGGTCCAATTTATTTGGTATTCTGTAGGCTTCTTTTATGTTTATAGCCATCTCTTTCTTTACATTAGGGAAATTTTCTTCTATGATTTTGTTGAAAATATTTTCTGGTCCTTTGAACTAGGTAACTAGCAATCTTCACCCTCTTCTATTTCTGTCATACCTAGGTTTGTTATTTTTATTGTTTTCCAAATTTTCTGGATGTTTTAATTTAATCACTTTGCCTTTTTTTTCCTAATATATCATTTTTTTCTGGCTTCTTCTATACCTGAGATTTTTTTCATCCATCCCTTGAATTCTGTCAGTGATGCTTGCATCTGTAGTTCTTGTCTCTTTTATAGGTTCTCTGTAGACACACGTGCTTCTCCACAGGGCACAGCCACTTGATGAGGCAGAACATGGGAAGTCTGACTGTGTTTATCTCACACTACCACTGCTGTGAATGGTGGGTGGGGGAAGGGAACAGAAGTCTGAGATGTGGGAAAGCTGAGGCTGGCTCAGGAGTTGCCAGGTGTGTGAAAAGGCCTGGCTATGGAGCTCTCTGGTTCCTGGACATCCAAGCAACTCTGACAGTCACTGAATAGCAGAGAATGGAGTTGGGGGCCTGTGCACTGGTGGTGTTGTGGGGAAAGGGAGCTCCAGCTTGTTCCAGTAGGGTAATTGTCCTTAGCTTGGTGGAGGCAGGATTGGTGGCAGTTGTGGCTGGGAGTGCACAGAGGCCTTCTCAGGCATAGAAGATACCAGGAAAAAAAATTTATACATTAGAGAAAAAAAGAGTCATGTTAAAGTGATTAACTTAAAACATTCAGAAAATTTGCAATCTCCAGAATTGCCTTCATTTGTGTTTTCTTTATTGCTTCTACTTCCATTTTTAAGTCTTAGAATAGTTTGTTCATTTCCTTTAACTGTTTGACTGTACTTTCCTATTGTGGATAGCCCTTGGGTTGCTTGTATTTTGATGCTAATTTCACTCTCCTGGGATGTTTTAGGTTAATCACTTTGACTTTTTCTTTTTTTTTGACTAAAGTATCCATTTTTTTCTGGTATTTTCTATACTTGAGATTCTCTCATCTATCCCTTGTATTCTGTTAATGATGCTTGCATCTGTAGTTCTTGTTCTCTTTTATTTGTTCTCTGTAGGTCTGGGTGCTTCTCCACAGGGCAAGGCCACTTGGGGAGGCAGGAAGTGGGGAGCTTGACTGTGTTTTATCACATACTGCCACTCAATCACTGAGTACAACAACTAGAATCCTAATCTTGTAAACCATATTAAATCTAAGTCCTTCAGAGGTGAATCCTAGAGGATTTACCATAAGCCAGGAGACACTAGTAGCTACAACTTTTCTCTCCCTATATCTGTCCAGAAAGTTCCTAACTCTCTCTGGCTTCCTCTCTTCCTCAGTCCAACCAGGAAGTCCCACCTCCTTAAACAGTGATTGATTCCTTTATTCATTAGGGAATGATTCACAAGGAGTCACCTGAGTATGTGTCTCATTCCTCATTCCTCCTTTCAGACAACCCCTCCTGGGAAAGCAGTATTAATATCAAAGTATAACAGCACCAGGGCCAGCCACGACAGGAGGCTAGCTTACAAGGAGACAGACATGGAAGGGATTGTGATCTGGTACATGATGTGAAACTCCCAGATAATCAATAAAAATTTCATGTTGAAAAACATTGCATTCATTCTTTTTGATGTCCATAATGACTGTGTCTCCAGATGATAAAGACTAGGATTTTGCCAGAATTTTGAGACCCTCTACTTAGAAGAAAATGTAAATCTTCGCTAATAGAGTTAGCGAATTTGGAGTCACACTGCATCTAACCACACTAGCATCATTTCTATCATAACTTCAGTGAATTATTAGAAATTGGTTGCATGCCTGATATTTTATGCTGTAGTTTATTAGTAATTGTACATGAAAGAGTAATACATTTCTCTTCTTTTAACACTATGAAGTACTCAGAAGTTTACCTGGAGGTGGCATTTATATAAATGGATATATTATTTCTTTGTAATTCAATTTTAAGCTACTAGGCTGTATAAATCACTTAACAGTTCTCCTAAATGTATTTAATCTCACTGGACAGAATCAGAGAAACCTCAGTAATCACTGTACATTCATTTTGCTACTAGTACTTATAAAGACTAGGTCTTAAAAAGCACATTTAAAGTGAAAAGGAGAGAACAAAAGAGGAGTATGTCAAGAATTTTCTGTGCACATTTGCACTATGAGATAACTGGTAACAAACCCACAGAACCAATTAGCAGATCTTTATTTTTCTGTTTTTGGCTGAGACAGTTTGAGAGGATATGGGATGCCACACCAATTAACAAAGCTGAGTCAGCCTCTCCTTTGACAAACACTTAATAAGCAATCAAATATGAACTTGAGATTTCAGAAGCTCACTGATGGGAAGGAGAGAAACTCCATTGTTTATCCGGAATAAAGAAGGGACTGAATTAAACTAACAAGGTAGAAGCAATATGGAAAATAAATAAATAAGGAAAGAAAGAAAGAAAGAAAGAAAGAAAGAAAGAAAGAAAGAAAGAAAGAAAGCTGCATTTTACTTTAGCACCTAGCTACCAGATGGAGAGTATTTTGCACTTTCTTTTCTTACCAGACCACATTAAACCACAGCTACAAGAACCTAATGTCTTCTTTTTTGGGAAGTTTCTTTTAAAGAAATTTATGCCTGTGATGTTCTTGATATTTCTATTTAAAATTTTGTTTCTCAAGTCTGGTTTTGATGACTTAAAATTCAGCAAATTCCTAATGATCATCTTTTATCAGTTGATGTAATTGATGATGATTGCACCTCTTGCTGCCCCCATGGTAGATCTATAGGTTTATGATTCTAAAGTTTTTCTGTCACACCAAATCTGAAATTAATCCAAACCATATGCCTTCCTCAAATATAGCATAAAGAAGGCACATTTCTCATTTTGTTCTGGTAAAGAGATTTCCTGTTAAAAAGTCATTGATAAGAAAATTAAATAAAAACAAGCATCTGCATTGTAAACACTCAAATTGTAGAGAATAAGCAACTGCGATATGCTCAATGAAAATGAAACTTTTATACTATAACAGCTATCAAGCGACAAGCTATGGAAGACAAGGCAGAATAATTTTAATAACAAATTGTCCAATAGAGTGTCTTTTGAACAGGACACTATTGCACTATAAAGTCATAGAAGCTATGGATGGATGTCTGCATAAGATTTACACAAGATCGTTAGGTTAGGGAAGTTTTCTTCTATAATTTTATTGAAGATGTTTACTGGCCCTTTAAGTTGGAAATCATTTAGTGTAGAATTCTGTCAGACCTTCAAAGAAGACCTAATACCACTATTCTTCAAACTATTCCACAAAATAGAAAAAGAAAGATCACTATCCAATTCATTCTATGAAGCTACAGTTATACTTTTACTTAAACTGCACAAAGACACAACAAAGAAAGAGAACTTCAGAACAACTTTCCCCTTATGAATACTGATACAAAATTACTCAGTAGAATATTCAGAAACCAAACCCAAGAACATATCCAAACAATCATCCATCATGATCAAGTAGACTTCATCTCAGGAATTCTGGGATGGTTTAATATATGGAAATCCATCAATATAATATACTACATAAATATACTCAAAGGCAAAAAATACAGGATCATCTTATTAGATGCTGAGAAAGATTTGAAAAAAATTCAACAACCCTTCATGGAAAATATCAGGAACTTAAGGCCCATACCTAAACCTAGTAAAAGCAATATACAGCAAGCCAGTAGCCAAGATCAAACTAAATGGAGAGAAACTTGAAACAATCCCACTAAAATTATGGACTAGACAAGGCTACCCACTCTCTCCTACCTATTCAATGTAGTACTCAAGTCCTAGTCAGAGTAATTAGACAACAACATAAGGTCAAAGGGATAGAAATTGGAAAGGAAGAAGTCAAAATATCACTGTTTGCAGATGATATGATAGTATGCTTAAGTGAACCCATAAATTCCACCAGAGAACTCTTGAACCTGTAAAAAAAAACTTCAGCAAAGTGGCTGGTTATAAAATTAACTCATCAGTAGCCTTCCTCTTCTCCAAGGATAAACAGGCTCAGAAAGTAATTAAAGAAACAACTCCCTTCACAATAGTCACAAACAATATAAAATACCTTGGTGTGACTCTAACCAAGCAAGTGAACGATCTGTATGACAAGAACTTCAAGTCTCTAAAGATAGAAATAGAAGAAGATCTCGGGAGATAGAAAGATCTCTCATGCTCATGGATAAGCAGGATTAATATAGTAAAAATGGCCATCTTGCTGAAAGCAATCTACAGATTCAATGCAATCAATCACCTTCAAAATTCTGACTCAATTCTTCATAGAGCTAGAAAAAGCTATTTGCAAATTCATTTGGAATAACAAAAAGGCCAGAATAAGGAAAACTATTCTCAACAAAAAGATGTCTTCTGGAGGAATGATCATCCCTGACCTCAAGCTGTACTACAGAGTAATAGTGATAAAAAAACCTGCATGGTATTGGTACAGTTACAGGCAGGTAGATCAATGGAATAGAATTGAAGACTGAGAAATGAACCTACACACTTATGGTCACTTGATCTTTGACAAAGCAGCTAAAACCATCCAGTGGAAAAAAAGACAGCATTTTCAACAAATGGTGCTGGTTCAAGTGGTGGTCAGCATGTAGAAGAATGCAAATAAATCCATTCTTATCTTCTTGCACAAAGCTCAATCCCATGCATTCCAGATACACTGAAATTAATAGAAGAGAAAGTGGGGAAAGAGTCTCCAACACGTGGCACAGGGGAAAATTTCCTGAGCAAAACATCAATGACTTACGCACTAAGATTAACAATAGACTAATGGGACCTCATAAAATTGCAAAGCTTATATAAGGCCAAGAACACTGTTAATAGGACAAAAAGGCAACCAACAGATTGGGAAAAGATCTTTACCAATCCTATACCCAATAGAGTGCTAGTACACAAAATATACAAAGAACTCAAGTTAGACTCCATTAAATAACCCTATTAAAAATGCCAAACAGAGCTAAACAAAGAGTTTTCAACTAAGAAATATAAAATGCCAAAGAAGTACCAAAAGAAACATTCAACACCCTTAGTCATCAGGGAAACACAAATCAAAACAACCCCAAGATTCCACCTTACACGAGTCAGAATGGCTAAGATCAAAAACTCAAGTGACAGCAGATGCTGGTGAGGATGTGGAGAAAGAGGAACACTCCTCCATTGTTGGTGGGATTGCAAGCTGGTTACAGCCACTCTGGAAATCAGTCAGGTGGTTCTTCTGAAAACTGGACATTATACTATCTGAGTACCCAGCTATCCCACTCCTGTGCATATACCCAAAAGATGCTCCAACACATAACAAGTACACATGCTCCACTATGTTCATAGCAGCCTTATTTATAATAGCCAAAAGCTGGAAATAACCCAAATGTTCTTCAGCAGAGGAATGGACAGAAAGTGTGCTACATTTATACAATGGAGTACTACTCAGCTATTAAAAACAATGACTTCATGAAATTATTAGGCAAATAAATGGAACTAGAAAATATTCTGAGTGAGGTAACCCAATCACAAAAGAATACACATGGTATGTACTCACTGGTAAGTGGATATTAGCCCCAAAGCTCAGAATACCCAAGATACATTTCACAGACCACATGAAGCTCAAGAAGAAGGAAGACCAAAATGTGGATGATTCAGTCCTTCTTAAAAAGTGGACCAAAGTATGCTTGCTTTGGTCCTTCTTAGAAAGAGGAACAAAATACTCACAGAGCAAATATGGAGACAAAGTACAGAGCAGAGACTGAAGGAAAGGGCATCCAGAGACTGTCCCACCTGGGGATTCAGCCCAGATACAATCACCAAACTGACATTATTGTGGATGCTAAGAAAGTCTTGCTGAAAGGAGCCTGATATAGCTGTCTACTGAGAGCTCCTGCCAGAGCCTTACAAATACAGAGTTGGATGCTTACAGCCAACCATTGCAGTGAGTGTGGAGTTCCCAATGGAGGAATTAGAGAAAGTCCTGAAGAAGATGAAGGGGTTTTCAACCCTATAGGAATGACAACAATATCAACCAACCAGAGCCTACAGAGCTCCCGGGGACTAAACCACTAACCAAGGAGTACACATGTCTCTGGCTGCATATGTAGCAGAGGACAGCCTTGTCAGACATCAATTAGAGGAGAGGTCCTTGGTCCTATGAAGGTTTGATAGATAGATGCCTCAGTGTAGGGGAATTAAGAGTGGGGAGCTGGAAGTGGGTGGGTGGGTGTAGGAGGACCTGCTCATAGAAGAAGAGGAAGAGGGTATAGGAGAGGGTTTTTCCTGGAGAGGGGGAAACCAGGTAAGGGGAATAACACCTGAAATGTAAATAAATTTAAAAAATAAAAAAAGCGTGGAGAGATAAAACAAAAAGAGAAAGCAGAACAATATTTTCAAGGAAGGAAATATGGAGACAAGAAGACAATGGATAGAATAAAGACTCAAAAACTCAAGGAAAGGCCATTCAAAGACTGCCCTACCTGGGGTTCCATCCCATATACAGACATCAAACCTAGACACTATTGTGGATGCCAAGAAGTCTTGATATAGCTGTCTCCTAAGAGGCTCTGCCAGAGCTTCTGACAAATATAGAGGTAGATGCTTGCACCCAACCATTGGACTGAACTTGGTGTCCCCAATGGAGGAATTAGAGAAAGGACTGATGGAGCTAAAGGGGTTCACAGCCACATAGTAAGAAAAACAATATCAACCAACCAGCACCCCCAGAGTTCCCAGGGACTAAAACACCAACCAAAGTGTACATATGGAGGGACCTATGGCTCCAGCTGCATATGTGGCAGAGGATGATGGCCTTGTTGGACATCAAAGGGAGAAGAGGCCTTTGGTCCTGTGAAGGCTTGATGCTTCAATGTAGGGGAATGCCAAGGTGGGGAGGTGGGAGTGGGAGGGTGGGGGAATACCCTCATAGAAGCAGAGGGAGGGAGGATGGGAAAGGGGGGTTCCTGAGGGAAAACCTGCAAAGGGGATAACATTTGAAATGTAAATAAATAAAATATCCAATAAAAAATATTTGTACAAGATCAACCCAATCAACAATGGACTAGAAACCAGTTCATGATCTCTGACACCAAAGTAAGGAGGTATTGAAAGGTGAAGTCCTCCAGGAATAGAGAATCAATTTTCTTTAAATGTGTGACTCCTGATCAGTGGATCCACACCCAGGAGTAAATACACAGGACAATTGTAGTTAATAGTTCATTGACTTGAGGGAGAGAGAGGAAGAGAGATGGGGAGAATTTATAAATAATATAAGTACTTATTAAAAACCTATATGCAAATTAATATTGTTATATCTTTTTAAAGGGAAATGCATCATCAACCCATTATCTGTACAGAAGTTTTCAGCATAATCATAAAAATTATAATGCTTTTTTCAGTATATTCAGTCTGTATATTTTCATTTGTTG
>BDUI01000001.1:429445-443604 GCA_002335545.1 Apodemus speciosus | reverse complement strand
AATTAATTTTTTTTTTTTTTTTTTTACTTATTCACTCTACATCCCACTCATTGTCCCCCTCCTGGTCACCCAGTCCCACAAACCTTCACCTACCCCCCATCCCATTTGTCCTCTGAGCAGTCAGCAACAGCTGACTCAACAGATGACTCAGACAGATTACCACAGCCAAACAGTGGGTGGAGCTTGGGGGCTATGGAAGAATAGGAGGAAGGATTGCAGCCCTGAAGAGGATAGGAACTCCACGGGAAGACCACCAGAGTCTACTAACCTGGACCCTTGGGGTTCTCAGCATCTGAACCACCAAGCAAAAACAGCACACAGGCTGGACCCAGGCCTCCCCACACATATGAAGCAGACAGCATTAAGTGTCTTTAAAACACCCTCTCTTTACAGTAAAGTTTGATATATAAGCTTTTGCTAACTGACAATTATTGTTATTATTTTTTCATTAAAACTCTCCAAAATTTAGTGGGGAAATATTCTTCTGCCGACAAGTCCCCATTGAATAAGAGAAAAATTTGGGGTTTTAATTTTGGTAAGAAAAAATATTCTACACTAAAATGGTATTTTCTCATATAAAATGACAACAATCATCACTTGTTATAACTGACGATTTTGTGTGCTGGGAAATATCCAAAAGCCAAGCAAATGTACTATTTTAGAACTGATATGACAGAACACCATGTACTGACTGATTCAACCAAATAGGAAACAAACTAACTCCCTATGTATCTATGTATCTATTTATGTATCTATATCTATCTATCTATCTATCTATCTATCTATCTATCTATCTATCATCTATCTATCTTTCTTTCTATCTATCTATCTATCCATCAATCTATATGTGTGTTTGTGTGTTTGTGTGTTTGTGTGTTTGTGTGTTTGTGTGTTTGTGTGTTTGTGTGTATGTGTGTAAATATTAACTCATTGATCCTAAACTAAATACCCAATATAAAATTGCCTATAGTGATATTTCGTGGAGAAAGAGAATCTTTTTTAATCCCATCCCTAGCTTCTGGCAGGCTACAGCAGAACCCTGACATTCTTTTGCTAGCAGAAACATCACTCTTATCTTTATGCCATCTTTACCTACTCTCTCCCTGTGTGTGCATCTGCCTCTGAATTTCCACTTTTAAACAAAGACTCAAATTATATAATATATGTTCTAGCAAAATTACTATAACTTGACTCCTATAAAGAAAGATTTTATCTATCGCTATGTTCTCATTCTTTAATCCTATGCATTAATATTTCAAGATATGAATTCTCAGAGCACACTTCATCCTGTATCATTAGATCACCAGTTAAAGGCTTATCAGCATTCCAAAACAACCAATCTCAAAACAGCAGTAAAAAGAAATCGCCTGGATATACTTTATTAAGGAAATGATCATTTAGAAAGTGTAGACTTCTGAAAATGTTATCATTTTTATTTCTGAGAATGATGATTAATTGATGTATTTGAAACATGTTCTATGCCTGTATATCACTTTCTGTGTCAGTCGGATTTTTAAGTAGCAGCTGCAAAGATGTTTGCACACTGCCATCAATGTAGACCAGAAGGCAATTTTTCTAATCTTGAAACATTGAAATTTAAATATATAAAGCAGTTTTAATGACTTTGGTGTTTAATGTAGGAGATCAAAGACCCCCACTACCTACAACTATCTCTAATGGCTTTATTTAGTGTACGTGCTGCTGAAGAGAAAATTATTGGCAGGATGTCAAGTAACAAAGATCTAATTCTCTAAATTATATTTTCTATTTGTTCTTTTTTCTTTAGTTTTATATTTGAACAGCACATGCTCCTGGCTACATAACTGAAATTAGGGAAACTGGTGTGATTTTCTTAATTGTATTTAAAGACGTGTTCTGATAATATTTTGCTGAAACTTACTCTCTGGACAGACTGCCTAGCATTTGCTCTTCAGCCTGAAGAATAAGCGTTGAATGTGATTATAATTCCCATGTGAAATCTTTATAATATTTTCATTCCTGCCGTTATGGAGCCTTTGGAGAAGTATTTCACCTCTCAGGCAGTGATGGAACTCTTAATATTTCCTTCGATAGCTAAAACCAAGTGAGATGAGGTGCAGTAAGCCAGGCTGCCTGGGGAAATGGCATCATAAAACATGGAAGCCCAACTCATGTTCTAGTCTGTGGTATTTTGAAAGACTATTATCATGGTACAACAGAGTTGTACTTAACACAATATTGAAATTCACTGACACAAAGGCAATAATGTAGGAAACGGCTGATGGGGGGATAGGTTGCTTTTTACTTTGTATTTCTGTCTTTCCCATTCTTAAGTATTACGTGTTTTTCTTTATTAATCTTCCCACAAATATTTTGAATGGCAGAACAATTAGAAAGAAACCAGATTGCAGTATCTGTATCTGTCACTTTAACTGCGTTCTTCTAGACACAAATTCCCTGCTCATTTTGCTGCAATGTTTGATCTGAGAAGCAAGCTAAACTTAACCTAGATTATTTTTCTTCAGTGTAGCAATGCATTGTAAGGAATGCTCTCTCCAGCCTGTAAAACCTGCATTTCCCCTTCCTAGAATATGACAGATTGTTAATGGATAAATTCTATTTAGTTTGGTATAGAAAGTTTCCACTGAAAAAATAATCTTGTAGAACTGCAGACACTGGTGAGTATCGGCTAGACAGTGGACTGGGTGTAACAGCTAAGGGGTCTCCTGATAACTTCAGAGGAACGGAACAACAGTTCTAAAAGACCAGTGCTCTTCCTGGTACTTGGATCAGTTTAATATGTAAAGACACTGCATTTATTGGTTGTTGTATCATCATTCAAAACAAAGTGTATGAGCATCTGTAACCTTCTAGTAACCCACCATATCCAAGTGAAGTATGTTTTACATAAATGTAAATAATTCTCAATCTATAAGGAAACATGGTTTTCTTGTCAATATAACCCAGAAATATATGGTCTCGGGAAATACCATAAGATATTAACCGGCAAGATCGATTATACATGCTTAGGGAATTTATTGCCTCCTCTTAACTACAAGCATGTCCTTTCCCACTCACTATAATAGAAGTTCATTGGTGCAAAGAGGAAGGTGCAACCTTTAAGACATAACATAGAATTGTTGGTATAAAACTCATCATCATACATCAAAGTGGCCAATGAATGTTTTTGACCCAGCCCACTGGATGCCAGCAGATAATGAGATTTCTCCAGTTACATAATTAAGAAAGTAACAACAGTCCACAGTTATACATAACTGATATGCAAGCAACCACTTTATCCTTTAGTTGAAAATATTTGTTGTTTTAATTTCTCTCAGGTGCTTTGAATTGAATGGGTTCATATGTTATAGCCTTGATCAATATTTCCTATCCCATTTTACAAAATGTCAAATAGAATTTCCGGGCACTTTACTGTGCTGCAGAGAGCCCAGCCATCAGCTGCAGCAAGAACATTTGCATTCAGTTAATTGGTACAGATGGTCGCAGCACTGATTTCCTTGTTTCATTCAGCAGAGATCTGGAGACTGGGGCTGGAACACAGATGTCAGAACAGAACTTTGTTGGTGTTTGCTGGTAGCGCTTTCAAATATCATATTCTCTCCTCCTCCGCCTCTCTCTCCTCTCCTGTCATAATCTAATAAAACCTTTTAAATTAAAAATATAGGCTTAGAACACTGTATATTAACTGCATGTTTCAAATATGCAGTGGTTTCTGTATTGCCATGCTTCAATTTAAAATATTGGAATTATGATACAGTAAATAAAGCAATTATAAATTAAGGACATTATTAGTGTAATCAAAGATCCATATTTAAAAGAAGATAATTACGAATTATTGGAACAATATACAATAGTTTGGAGATTAGACATATACATTTACAATATTGAAATAACTGTAAAGGATACTCAGCATGTAAGGGTTTTGAGGAATAAAACTGAAAGGAAGAGTAGAAAGAAGAGAAGGAGAGAGGAGACAGAGAGAGTGAGGCAAGAAGAAGGAAAGCAAGAGTAAAAGTGAGAGTTAGAGAGTAAGAAAGCAAGACAGAGAGAGAGAGAGAGAGAGAGAGCGCGCATAAGAGAGTGAGATCAAGAGTGAGTGCATGAGAGCGAGAGAACATGGAGGAAAGAGAGAGAGACACACACACAGACACACACACAGAGAGAGAGAGAGAGAGAGAGAGAGAGAGAGAGAGAGAGAATGCCTCAAAGCTTCAGGGCTTCAGAATGGATATTCTAACTATATAGAGAGAAGTTCATCAAGATATTTAGGACTGGGCAAGCATCAGTTTGAATTTACGTTAAATCACATCTATGATGTTTTTGATTTTTGAGTTTATTTCAATAAAGTGAACTTTATATTTAAAAGAGGAACACCCTTGTCACTTTATTGTTTTGGCCTAGAGTAAAATACAGACCCCTGAGAAACATATGCATTTGCATAAGGAATGGAAAAGAGAGGGCGGGATGCTGGTGACTGGAGAAACCAGAAATCCCAATGGGTTTTTTGGGTGTGAAGATAAGCAGAATGATGATCCGAGAAGGTAAGAATGTATCCCACAGGAATTGCAAGTGCGAAGGTGGATTAGCACTAGATTCAAGGCTATAAAACTCCATTCTAGAAACAAATCTTTTTCTGATGCAATTAGTGAGTCATCAAGATTATGAAAGAAATTGAAAGAGACACAATGGAAATGGGAGAGTGGGGAGGACAAAAGGGGGAAAGATCCAATAAAATTATGCTGTATAATTCTATTCTCCTGTATTGGGGTCAAACACCTAAGACAGTGTTTACCAACATTTTCATGTAAAGCACGAAGGTAGTAAATGCTTTAGGTTTTGCTGAGATTGGTCTTCACCATAGCTTCTTGCTTCAGTATTGAGACAGGAAGTCAGCTGAAGCCACAGGAACCAGAATAAACAGGAAAGATGGTATTCAATAATATAATTATAATAAACATTGGATTTCTAGTATCAGGGAATGTTCACATATCATAAATTATTTCCCTTCTTTTTTAACTACTTAAACATTTCAGAAATCTTTACAGTATGGGCTGTGTGCAAACAGACTGTTCCAGCTGCTGCCATGCTTCTGCTTGTGTTGAAGATGCTTTGGCTCTGAGTCATTTTCTCCCAGTATGGTGTGAAAGAGGAAAGCCCTTTCTAAAATGCTCTGCTAGACAAATCCGTCAATTCAATACTACTACATCTCCATAACCAGGGGACGTCCGTCTCCAGCGAGCAGATAGGAGAGGACTGCAAAAGAGAAATGAATAGCAGCAGAGCTGCACCTGACAGACTCAAGGACACACATATACTCAGGCAAAGACTAAGTGTAACCCCTGGAAATACCACTACGTGAGGAGAGGTTAAACATCCCCCAAGGCGAATACAAGCTAGAGTCATCTCTGCATTCTCAGTCAGAACTTCAGACACGGAAATATGTTGCAGAAACATGATAAACCATCATCCCAAGGAGAACAATGTTGTGTGGTGGGAGAAAGTACTAGAAGTGGCTCTCTGAGTAAGGACTGTAAAACTGCTACAGAAAGTTGCTACTTTTTTTTTCCCCAGAAAATTAAGTTATTTTGAATTACATGTCTTCTTGTAGAGTGATCTGTAAAAGATATGTGTAGAGAGAAATATTATCATCATGGCAAACCAGGAGTACTCTTCCATTGATGGTATAATTTTTTTCATTTTATCGTATACTTTAGTTCTTCATTTCTAGGTTTGTATTTCAATGCTTTGTTTTGTTTTAGCTTTACCTTGCAAAAATAGGTTTTAGTCTTTTTTTCTGAATCTGAAATATATTATTTTTTCTGTACCTACTGCAAGCTGTACCCTCTATTACTTCCAATGCTACTGTGGTAATTAATTAATTAATTAATTAATTAACTAAGTAATGAATAGTCTTGCTTCTGTAACTGCAAGCAATTATATGTACCACTTGTAGGTAGGAGCAGACTGGAGTCAGAAGACAGCATCGGACTGCCTGGAGCTGGAGTTACAGATTGCTGTCAGACACCCTAGCTGCTGAGTCATCTCTCCAGCCTCTCAGAGAGCATCTTTAAAGACATTTAGTCTAACTAACGTAGATCCTCTATTTCCACACTAAACTTGAGTTTAAGAGAAATACAAACATGCATTTTACTGCATTTTGATAGCAGGATTTTCACATCAGTTTTCTCTTACTGTTTCCCGTTTCCTGCCTCTAAATATTAGTGGTAATCGTAAGCCCATGTAACAGTTACAAACAAAGAAGAGCCACGTTTGATAAGACAAGCTGTAACAAAAGTAGGAAATGAAAACCGCAAAGCATGTTGAAGCCAATAGATACATTAAAATACCAGAGAAACACATGGAATATATTAGAAAATAAGCCGTCATGAGACCTCTTCAATAACCAAAGCCAACAATAATCAGATAGCTGAAGTGCCACAGAAAGCTTCTAAAATCCAGAGAGGACACAACAGCAATTGAATAAAGGAAGGGAAGAGAGTAAGAACAAGATGCTTAAAAAAATGAAGATGTCAGAATAAAATCTGTTGAGTGTGCTAAATAAAGACATTGGCAAAAATAGTTAAAATATGCATAGTTACTTATAATCTTATAAAACTTAAAGTCCTTGATTTAAGTAATTTGGGGAAATTTTAATATAATTATTTTTAAGTTTGTTTTTTATGGTGAATATAGTCTATAAATAAACAATCTTACAATGGATTAAAAATATCACTACAAGTCATTTGAAGCAATCTGTGGTAATGGGGGCTATAAAATGTTTACTTAAGCATACTTGCTCTTTATTTTATCAGAAATGATAAGTTTTGAAATCAAGTACAATAAAAAATTAAATTCTCCTGCCATTAATACTTTGACTCCAGTTTTATTTTCTACAATGATCCAATTCAGGAACTATGAAGTCAGATAGTGAGAAAACCTTGGTTGTGAATCAACTGCCCAGCCACTTCCTGCTGAGCTTGCAGGATTAGACTGCCACTGTTTTCAAAGCCCCTCTAATCCCACATCACTTCCTCTGGCTAATTCAGATACTTGAAAATGTCATTGCAGAAACTGTTTCTATCCAGGCTCAGGGACTTTCCATGGCTGATATCGATCAAGGTATTTAAAATAAAAATCATCTCTGTCTTTCTGATAGGGGTGATGTGAGCGACTGCTACATTTTCACCATAAGGGAATTACATGATATGAGCCTCAAAGAGTTATGCATTGCTTAGGGGATGTACAAGCATCTAATAACACTCACACTCTGTTGTTTAGTGTTTTTGTCACAGTATTACCCTTGCAAGTTCATTTTGATCCTTGTTATACTTTCCAATCAGTGAGTGATCTTAACACTGTTTTAACTTTGCATCTAGACATAAATCTCAGGAACTCAAACGCTTCGTAAGAATGCTGAATTTATTAAATAATAGTAGAATTTGTGGCCATTCTGTGCTCTTATGAGTTATTCATAATTCTGTGAAAGCTAAACTGCAAAGGAAACCAACGACATACTGAGGATAGAGTACCACTATTGAACCAGGTAGCCTGAAGTAGGCTCTGAGAACCTCAGAAAATGATGATATTGAATAGAGAGGTGCACTGGACTCCATCTCTTTCCAAAAGAATATAAGGAATTTACACTTTCATTCAATTGAGACAATAATGGATAAAGCCTAGGTATTTTTTTCTTGTAGTGCCAATGCAAAGGTCTTATATTGATTTTTGTTTGTTTGCTTATAAAAACRTGTAAACCCAGATGAGTTTATTTAGATAGAAAATTGGGTTCCACATCTTGTATTTTCCCTGCATTGTATCAGTTCTTTGAAAATCTCATGTATTGTGTTTTGATCATATTCATTCTCACATCCATATCCTCTCAGATTCATTGCCCTCCACTTCCTGAGTATGTATCTTCTTTTATATCCATCAGTCACTGTGGTGTACTTTTTGCTTTTGAATATGTGCTTTTAACTGGATCATGGTCAACAATACATGCTCACATTCTTAAAGAAAACTTTCTCTCCCCCTTTCAGCATTGATCAATCATCCACAGCTCCTTGGGTAGGTCTGGGACTTATTTTTCCTTTCTCCTACTTGCCCCCCACCATGATAGGCTTTTGCCTGGATTGAGCTTGGAATGGTCTGATGCATGCTGTCAAACTCAGTGTGAGCTGGTATTTGCAACTGCCCTACTGCACCCAGAAAATGCTGTTTACTTGTAGTTATCTATCAGTATGGCTCTTGCAAGATTTTCATCCCACTATCTGCCATGATCCCTAAACCTTGATCTTCTTGATATTTTTATCCTGTTGCTTTTCCTAGATATTAAGGCCGTGGTGTCACACTATTCTAAACATATCTGTGTGGCTTACGGTTTGCATATGGCACATGTTTGAAACAGGTCTCTCTGGCTAATCTCTTACAGTTATGATGGGTTGCCATTTATGTAGTGGTAAGGGTCCAATCTAAGACCTCATGCATAATAGGCAAGTTCCCTATTCTTGTGCCATATTTTCATCCCCTAATACAGATTTGTACTGCATCTGACATCTGATCTGAATTTCTTCTTTTAATTCTCCAACAAAATAAAGTTCTAGATGAAGCCATGTCCATGTGATAAAGAAAAACAACAAAATAGACATGGAAGAAGCTGTTCAACCAAAGAAAAATAATTTTCTTCCTTCAATTTTTATACATATTAAGACACGCTTCTTTAGTCCATTGTAATGACCATATCCTGTTACTGATTTTGAAGAAGAAATTTCTCTAGATTATACTAAGGATTTTTTTTTGTTGATCATTAGCCTTTTAGCTGCAGTAAGATACACTACAGCATTTTCCACAATCAATCTCTCCTGAAGTCTTCCTCCTTTTATGGAGTTCACAGGAACCAATTCCCTACCCTAATCCCTTCATGCAACTGGGATTTAGATAATGAACCTTCATGGAGAAGGTTGCAGAGAGAAGTGTCTCATCACATACTAACTATGCTCATTTTCTTGAAGCTGTTCCTTATCTGGTAATGTGTGTGGGCAGATCTCATTTCCTTCTTTCTCACTTGGACCAGTTATTCCCTAGTAGGTGCATTTGCTCCTTGGTTCCAGCTCACACAGACAGTTCTACTTAATTGTATCTCCTGATAGGAGACACAATAAGGATGGGATTTCTTCTATTCTAACTCTTGGAAGTATTTACTGTTAATAAACACTTCCATTAAATTGTATTAGACTCAACTAAAACAAGGCTAGAGATTGAACTCAGAGGAACTGTTCTCTCCAACTGGTCAGATTAACTGGTCAATTATACAGTTCTGATTAAATAATGACCACTGTGTGCCTGGTGATTACAACTTGAAAGTAAGTCTTCTGTATACTTCATTATCCAAGAGGAGGGAGATAATACTCCCTGGGGGGAGAGGGCATCCATGAAGGCCACACGCATAGCTCAAACATGTGACTGTTGTCTTTAATCCCATACACTTTCCCCAATCCAACAGGCTGACATTACTTCTTCTTAGCTGGAAAGTACAGGAAAATGACATTATTTTCATATTTTAAATGCAAGAATTCACAAGTTAATCATTGCTGACATAGAAGGAATTCTCATTACTGAGTAGTACATACTAAAAAGGAAACATTGAATTATTAATAACTGGGCTATATATAAATTTATTTTCTTATGTGAAATACAAATATCTAGTTTTTGAAAATGAAATGATTCAAATGCCAAACATTATATAGTTTGATATATCTTCAAATAAATATAATTTTGCTGTTGAAAGAATACAGAGATATTTCACAATTGAAAAAGCCATTGTAAAGGTAGTTTTAATTTGTGAATTTATATTCATTATTACTATTTCTATGAATATTTTCAACATAACTTATTATTCACCTTAGAAGGGTATTGTTTCATATGATAAATTAGGTTTTCTGACAGTAAATATATTCCATGGAATTTTATTCACCTATAAAGAAAAATGAACTATGTTTATAGAAAAAATGAAACTGGAAATTATATCAATTGCAATAAACTAGCCTCAGAAAGAGTATAACATATTTTTACTCATGAAGAGAACCTAAGTTTAAATTTATATAACTTGTATGTGTGTGTATGTATGTATGAATGTGTGTGTCCACGTGTTTGTATAAGTCAGGATATTAAAACCAGAAGTATGTTAAAGAACATATTATCTTGAGGGAGAGGAGGAGGTAATGGGAAGTTAAGAAATGAATGTGACAAGAAAGAAAAAGTATGCTTTGATGAATACAATTGGTTGTCAACTTTAATAAATGTCTAAGATCTGAAAATGGGTAGGCATATCTTTCGAGGTTTGTTTTTTGACTAAGTGGATCATTTCAAGTGGGATGATCCATTTTTAATCTGTATCTTTGAAATGCGAGGATATTCCTTTAATCCAGATAATTTGAAGTGAGAAGACATATCTCTAACCTTGGCCACACATTCTGCTGAAAATTTATATAAAGGACATATAAGAAAAAAATCTCTCGACTTTGCTTACCTTCTCTTCCTTTTCATAGCAAGTGCATTGCCTCACTGAAATTAGAATACACCTTTTATTGGGATTCCAGTGTATACTGAAGACAAGCTGAGACATCCAGCCCCATGAACTGAAAAATTACTAGATTTTTGGACTTCCTATTCATGGGAAACCATTGGTGGATTAGTTGGATCATAGCACGCAAGTCATTCTAATGAATACCACATATATATTCCTATATAGTCTGCTATTTTAGAGACCCTGACTGATATAGATGTATACTAGGAAGGCACATTCAAAGATAGAGCATGGATAGATAAAAGAGTTGGGAAAAATAAATAAAGACAAGCTTGCATGATATATATGCTTGAGAATAATGAAACCCAGTACCTGATTAACAAACTTTAAAAAGTGACTAGTTTATATTTATACCCAGTCATTTCTCTGTTTCCCCACATCTTTTTGTTTTTTGTTTTTTTTTTTTTTTTATTTTTTGCTATGTTTGCATTTTTCTTTGCAGTCCTAATCATGGAAATGTTTGTATTATGGCTGGTCATTTTCCACAATTAAGTGAGCATCTAAATAAATGTTCTAAAGTAAAATTCAAGATTTAGTAAACTAATGGTTTTATTAATATTAAACATCACTATTTTTTACTTTTAAATGAAATGAAAAGGTAGCAGTGTCTATAAACATTAATCAGTCTACACTGGAATTTTCCCATGTCATTTCTGAGCATTGGATCTTTAGGCACACCAGTTTCCAACATGGGTGCTTCTCCCAGATCAGAATAAGAGCAGAGAAGATGATGAAGAACTTGGCCATACCCACACCTGTATTCTATCAGCTTTAATTCCTCTCTCAAGATACCTGCCTTGAGTTCCCGCTCTCTGGATACTAAGAGCTTTGCTCAAATTTGGCATTTTTAAATAATGAATTGCTACATAATAATTTAAGTGAGAATTTAAAAGTGTTTTCAAATTCATGGTTTTTATATTCTAATTAAGTTTAGTATTTTTGATTAATTAGTTTCTAATAAATTATTTTCCGATTCATTGATATCAGTTGTGGGGTTTTTGTTCATGCTCCTGTGTGTATAGTGATATGCAAAAGCAGAAATCTACTTTGAGTGTCTTCCTCAATTGCTCTCAAAGTTAGCTTTTTGAAACAGTGTCTCTGCTCAGTTCTAGCTTTACTGATGCAGTTATACCAGCCAGCCAGCCAGCTTCCGGTATCCTTTTTCTCAATATCCCCAGACATAGGCTGCAGGTAGATCCTGCGGTGTACAGCCTTTCACATGCCTGCACAGGTTTTGAACTCACATCCTCATGTTTGTGGTACAAGCACTTGGTGAACAGAGCTTGCTCACTGGTCCTAAAAATATTATAAAGTACCAATATGTATTATTTTAATGCTGCACAGTAGAAATTAGAACGTCAGCATTGTAGGGCTATGTAAAGCACTTGTGCAAATGTGTGATCCTAAACCAAGATCTCTATACAAACCAGACTCAGTGGATATATCTGTAATCACACTCTTCTTCAGTGTTAGGATGTTAGAGATAGAGACTCTGTAGAAACTCACAAGCCCAGTACCCTGTCTTAGTTAGTGAGAACTGACACCAGTATTTGTCTGCCTACCTACACACAGTAAAAGTTCTCATGGTATATTGACTTTAATTTTAATAACTTCATTAGGATCCTTCTAATTAGAAGAACTTCAAAGAGGAAAATAGTAAGTTTCTTAAATGCTTTAATATTAATAAGATACGAATTATTCTTTCATTAAGAAGTTCAATTGTGCATTGGGCCATCACTTTTAGAAATGGCTAAATGCTTTGGATAATTTTGGGTAATATTAGGGTATTAGATAATGAGAATGTTTTAATTTTCTTGAATTTCTGAGCGTATTAAGCATTATATGAAAATGGATGACAAGGAGAGGTGTATCCACAGATTCTCCACAATAGGGATTTATCAGAGTGGTTGTTAGGGAAATCAGAAATAATAGTTTAGATGGCTTTCTCCCATATTTCTAATCCACATACATCTAAAGCTATAAAGAAAAAGTAAAATTCATCACAGCTTTCTAACTATACATAAAAAGGTTGGAGATCATTGTCTTTGGATGAAGTTCTTGCCTCAGAGTAAAACAGCTACATCATTTAAGTTAGAAAAACAACAACAAACAAACAAACAAACAAACAAACAAAAAAACCAACAGAGCAGTCTGCCCTGTTGTTTTTCTGTAGAATTGTTGTTCCTAGTGGTAGACTGGTTTGTACTTTTGAATTTTGTTTTGTTGTTGCTTGATTTTACATATCATTTCCAGATTCTATGAGCCTCACAATAACTGTCTAAGGCACTTCCAAGTAATATTTTATAAGTTAGAAAGTGAAAGTTTTAAAATAATCTTAAGTAACAAACTGAAATAAATGCTTTTAATATAGGGAGCTATTATGCTAAACATTTTCAATAAAAGATATTGAAATTTTTCATACAATATTTAACAACCTCACAATCTATGGTACATTTTTTAACATGCTCTTCAGACTGCTTTATTTTCTCTTTTCCATTTTCTCATGTGCATTTATGTCTCTGTAGGAATGTGCACATCCATGTGGTTTATGAAATGTATCTATTTTAAATGTATAGTTTAACACAATAATAAATACACATATCTGTTAGTACAAATAGTACAATCAAACTTCTCTCAAACTCTTAACCATTGTGTTAGTTTATCCTACCAGCATGGCCTAGGTTTCATAGAATGAAACTGTTTCTGACAGCACCTACCAAATTCCTTGTCTTCACTAGAGCAACATGCATATAACATTTTAACTTATGAGTCTTTGGTGCTTGTTTTTTTTCTCATATCAACATGATGAATTTGAGACTTTTTTTAGTTCCATTCATGAACATATCTGATTGTAAAGATGAGGTATAATTTGTTTATCTTTTCATATGATAGATATTTGTAGTATTGTTCATTTTGGATTGATTGGAACCCAACTACTATAGGCATGACTGTAATATACAAAGGTATATATATATATGAAAAGATTTTAGTTTCGTTATGGTTAAGTAACTCATGGTTGAAACATCAGGATATATGTATATAAATATTTGTGTATCTTATGTGCAACAAAAGAACAATTGATCTTCTACAATCAGGGCTTTTAAGAAAATGTACCACATTCAACAATGCATGTATGTTTTGGCTTATTTATAAAACAGTGGTTGTCTGTCTCAAATTATAATCATGATTTATTAGCATATATTAATTGTACAAAGAGGTTCAATTGGTGGGTGTCAATAATGCATGGAAATATATAAACCATAATTGACCTCAACATTATTATGCTTCTTACTATCTTCCTTCTATGATTCCTGCTCTCTTCTCCAATAATAGTGATATGTATTAGCAATTCATCAGTATGTAAAATGTGCTCCCTTAATGGTTAAAATTATTGAATGTCACATGCTTGAGAACATATTATTAGAAATTAGGACAAGGATATTTTTCAATGATATCTTTCTAAATACCAGAGTCTACTCTCTAGACTTTGAAAATTGATGTTCATCCCAAATGTTTAACATGTGTTAGCCTAGAATCGTGGAACACCAAAGACACAATCCACCTACCAAATGCTGTC
>BDUI01000001.1:412685-426268 GCA_002335545.1 Apodemus speciosus | reverse complement strand
AAATCAGTCTCGCGGTTCCTCATAAAATTGGGCATGACACTTTCAGAGGACCCTGTCATACCACTCCTGGGCATATACCCAGAGGATTCCCCTGCATGCAACAAAGACACATGTTCCACTATGTTCATAGCAGCCTTATTTATAATAGCCATAAGTTGGAAAGAACCCAGATGTACCTCAATGGAGGAATGGGTACAGAAAATGTGGTATATTTATACAATGGAATACTACTCAGCAATTAAAAACAATGAATTCATGTAATTTGTAGGCAGATGGTTGGAACTGGAAAATATCCTAAGTGAGGTAACCCAATCACAAAAGAATACACATGAAATACAATCACTGATAAGTGGATATTAATTAGCCCGGAAGCTCTGAATACTCAAGATACAATTAGCAAATCATATGATTCCCAAGAAGAAGGAAGGAGAGGGCCCTGGCCCTGAAAAGACTTGATCCGGTATTAAAGGGGAGTACCAGAACAAAGAAATGGGGGGGGTGATTGGGGAATGGGCCGAGGGAAGAGGACTTATGGGACATATAGAGAAGCGGGAACTGGGATGGGGAAAGCGTTTGGAATGTAAACAAAGAATATGTAAAATAAAACAAAGAAACTCTATTAGGTTGGCTTAATCAACTGGAAGTACAAATTTTCCGTTTAATAAAATGAAGACTGTTACAATGAAAACCTATTTTTTGGTTTATTTAAAAGTAAATAGTTGGTACAGCACAAATAAGTTTTTCTAAAATTATAATTCTCTATTAATTAATTGTACTTTATATAGTAGGAAATCTGCAAAATATTCTACAACAGACCTCATTTAAACACATAGTCACTTCTTCAGATTTTCAGTAAAACTATTCAAATCAATTATTTTCTGAATATTACTTTCATCTTACAAGTATTCTAATAAAAGATCCTTTCACAACCTTATAGTTTTTATTTTATCCTCCTTTGAGAAAAGTCCAGAATAATTATCTTTGGAATGTAGGTGGTAGAGTTTCAGATTTCACTTAGACTTCAAAGGTTCTTTGAAGGATGAGTGTATTCATGATTAATTGTCAAAAATAAGACCAACTTCTTGTCTAAAAACAGAATGAAATTTTCCTTTGAGAAATCCCACTCACTGTAAAATAGGTTGAGGAATTTTTCAATTTAACAATTCCCTTATAACAAAGTGAAGAAAAACTTGAAATTTAAGTCCAGACCACATAATATCAATGTAAAGCTATGTTTAATACATGTGATGTTTTACTTGCTCTGCTTTACAAGGGTGAATGGACACAATATGCTAATGATATTTTTTCAAGTGATCACTGTCATCCACCAATGAAGCACTATAAGGATTAAGAGGCTGCAAATATTAAATGCAATCATGTTTATATTATGTTGTAGAGTTAGTTATTTGCTATCAAGTCTAAATATAGTGTCAATAAATATGTAAAAACAAGTCCTGTGTGGTACAAATATCAAAATAAATATATTTCAAAAGCGGGTGAGAAAGCTCAGTGGTTAAAATATTTGCTGGCTGAAATTAAGCATTGCAGTTCAGATTTTCAGACAGGAGAAGCTCCAGGTTTGATTAAGAATCTTTGATGATGATGATGATTGATGATGATGATGATGGTGATGGCAAGAAAAATATTCTTTTTTCATATAATACACCCTGACCACACTTTTCTCTCCCTTGACTTCCTCCCAGATTTACACAGATCCACTGCCCTATGTTTCCACTTCAGAAAAATGCAGGCTTTCAACAGATTAGAGTCACATAGGAAAAAACAGGATACAGTTTGACAAGGCAAAATTCCTCTCATTGAAGCAGGACAAGGCAACCTAAAAGAAGGAAAAGAGGCCCTATATCAGGCAAAAGTGTCAGAGACATACTTGCTCCCACAAAAATTATCAATTTGTTGTTAAGAGTCCCACAAAAATATCCATCTTGACTCAATAACTAAGATAAAAGTGGATGACTCCTGATATCAACCTCAGGCCTCTGCATTCACTTGGAGATATGTACACATGTTCCCACATATGTGTATGTCCACACCCATAGAAACATGTTTTCATACAGCAACACACAAGTGCACACGCACATACATACACACACAAACACAAACAAATAGCAAAATCATATTAGATTAATGCATTATAATAATATAATCTTACAATAACATACAAAGTCTAATATAATCATGGAACAGATTGTTTTATCACATAATTTTAACCATATTTGGTTAAGTCAGAATTTAAATGCATTTGTTAGTTCAGCACATATTTATTTCATGTAATATGCCACAGAAACTAGATCATTCTAAGTACCAAGGATATAGTGCAAGGATGAACAGATCTGGAGGTGTGCTCAAAGACATTGCACCCTAGATAAGGAGAATGAACAGACAAACAGAAGTAAAAATTTGAAAACTGACCAAATACAAAGGAGGAAAACAAGAAAAACAAGATAAAAAAGCAGTGGATAGAAGTACAACCACAGTTTTAAATAACATGGCATTGTTAGGTTATTGTAGAGTATAAATTTAAGAAGGTTATGGATGATTCAAGATATTTGGGAGAGAACATTTAGATGGTAAGTTCTATTGGTGGTGTGTTTGAGAAATAATAGCAAAGCTAGTGTGTCCAGATCAGTATAACAAAGGGGGAATATGGAGATGCAGCCAGTTGGCTGAGTGAATGAATTGGTCCTACTCTTTTGGGTTCTGACAAGAATTGGCTTGTGCCAACAATTTGTATTTTACCACAAAGTTAGATGGTTTTGACAGGTTTTCAGTAGAAGTATTCTTACATGATTATTCAACATACCTCTCAGGGAAATATTCTCTATAAGAACGTTTACTATTTAACTTTTTTCTATCTAATTGTTCATTTCTATACTATTTAATAAAGTAAACACCAAGAGCCTGTAGGTACTAATTCATTGAAATGTGACTAGTCTGAAATGAAATGTGAGCAAACTCTAAAAGACATTCTATGTCTCAAATATTTGCATGGAAAAAAATGCAAAGTGGATCAGATGTGATTGTTTTTAAAACAAGTGTAAATATTTGAGGCACAAAGTTCTCATATCACATCCCTTGCTAAGCTCATTTTCATTAGCCTTATTTCTTTTATAATGTGGATGGTAAAACTTTTAAACTTGTAAAGTTTGTGGAAGTTATATTGTCATTGTATGGCATTAGAGTAGATGCAAGATGAACCTGAATATTAAATTTAGAAATGTTAAACTAATGAGAAAATAATAATTGTGACARGAGAGAGAAATAATACCCCCATTTGATGGGATAGCAGTAATAGAAAAATGGATAACTAGGGCAAACATTAGTAGTCCAGTCTTGACAAGGGCAGATTCTTCTTCTTTTCCTATGAGAATAAGAATATTTCATGAAGTATCATGTAGGGAAGTTTTGAGAAAAGAAACTTCAAATTTGAGGGATGTTGGAGGAAGAAACATACATGTTCTGGCCACAACACTCAATATTTTTCCTTGATTTCTTTGCCATTGTCATGTTTTCTTTACTAGTGCCTCAAAAGTTTTCATTAAGTGCTATAAAAGAAATCGTAGCATGTGATGTATGTTTTAAAGAAATTCAGCACCGTGGCTTATATGGGAAAATGTTTTAATTTCCTCCAATAAATCATTATTTAAATATCCTTCTTAAAGTTATTTAAAGACAGCAGACTATTCTTCGTTTGCATTTATAACTCATTTGAGGTATGGGTATGATGTAAGTAGAATTAATATAGTTAGAAAACAAACCCATGAATGCGTTTTAGTATCCATAAATTGCAAATCTCTCCATAATGTCATCATGTTAAAATTTTGATGCTTTTGTTTCACTTGTGATAAGTTTAAATTTTCAATGAAACCATATTATAGGTAAATAGGAGAAAAGTGAATTGGTTAGCAAATGTTGCACTTTATGCTATACATTTTTTTTTTGTGTGTGTCTTGGGTTTTGTCATGGAATGGTCAATCTCCAGACTCTTTCTGCACCTCGGGGAACATAAAGGCCTCTCATTGCAGACACACTACTCTTGGGAAACATGAAGTTTGTCTTTCTGAAGTCTTCCTGTTCACCTTGTGTCACAGTAGCTCTGATGACAAATGGCTACTTTTTGATATGAAAGGACTGATTTTTTAGCATGTCCCAGCACCAGACAGAACATGCGCAGTAAACATGTTCAGTGCTCAGGGGATACATAGCACCATCCCCAGTGCCTCTGTCTAATTCAACTCTGGATAATTTAGTCCCTGAATGGCAACTTCTGCAAAGGTAATTATTCAAACAAAGCATGTGGTATCTCGGACGTATGTGTCCTAAAGCTAGTGTTCCATATTAGCAGCATTTCACACTGGAGCAGCAGTTTTAAAACTTGAAATCTTTTTGTTTATACATAAATTTTCATAAGTCAGTGGTATTTGAGATGATTGTTTTAATCTTCCTAGCAAATAAAAGGCAAATCTTAGGCTAGTTAAATGCAAAATCAGAGCAGTTCATAGTGAGTTACTGAAGTTTTATCATTGGATACTTTGGAGAATAACATTTTCACTATATGCTAACTTTACCACAACCTAAAAACCAAATTTCAGTTAATGTTGCTTTATGTAATATTCAAAATCTTCTATCTATAAAAAGACATTTTTTCTTTTCTTCTCTTTCCTTTTCTTTACTTTTCCTTTCCTTTCTTTTTTTTTGGATCGGATATTTTCTCTGTTTACATTTCAAATGTTTCCCCCTTTCCAGGACTCCCCTTTGGAAAACCCCCTATCCATCTCCCCTCCCCCAGCCTCTATGAGGGTGCTCCCCCACACCCACCCACCCAGTCCCATCCTCCCACCCTTGCATTCCCCTACAATGGGGCATTGAAGACCCCCAGGCCCAAGGGCCTTTCCTCCCACTGATGTCCAACAAGGCCATCCTCTGCCACATATGTGGCCAGCACCATGTGTCACACCATGTGTATTCTTTGGTTGGTGGTCCAGGCCCTGGGAGTTCGGGAGGGTCTGGCTTGTTGACACTGTTGCTCCCTTCATGGGCTGCAAACCCTGTCAGCTCCTCCAGTCCCTTCTCCAACGCCTCCATCAGGGACCCCTGAGCTCAGTCCAACGGTTAGCTCTGAGCTGCAATCCCCGTCAAAATTCCAACTCAATTCTTCATAGAGTTAGAAAGAGCCACTTTCAAATTTATTTGGAATAACAAAAACCCAGGATATCGAAAACTGTTCTCAATAATAAAAAACTTCTAGGGGAATCAGCATCCCTGACTTCAAGCTATACTACAGAGCAATAATGATAAAAACTACATGGTACTGGTACAGTGACAGGTATATAGATTCGATGGAATAGAATTGAAGACCCAGAAATAAACCCACACAACTACAGTCACTTGATCTTTGACAAAGAAGCTAAGACCATCCAGTGGGAAAAAGACAGCATTTTCAAGAAATGGTGCTTGTTCAACTGGTGGTTAACAAGTAGAAGAATGGAAATTGATCCATTCTTATCTTCCTGTACAAAGCTCAAGTCCAAGTGGCTCAAGGACCTCCATATAAAACCAGATTTGTTGAATCTAATAGAAGAGAAAGCGTGGGAAAGTCTATAACGGAACATTTTAAATTATTGTCTGCTAGGTCTTACACCCTTCTGCCTATAATATGAATAGGAAAGATTTTTGGCTAAACAAGAATGTGTTTGGGAAAAATTTTTCTCTTGTGCTTACATAGCCATTGGGCAAATTATTAATAGCAAGAGAATGGGAAATAAATGCTAATATTCAAACCGGTTTTTCCACAACAAGGTTATCCCCTATTACTACCATGGAGAAGATCACTGTGGTTGGCTTGAAGAATACCCCTTTGACCTTACATATTTTTAACTATTTTTACCATTGTCCTACTCCATTTCACTCAATTCCTTAGAATTAACATTATTTCAATCCCTTTACCAACCATTTACTTTTTCCTCTTTCATTCTTCCTCTTCTGTCTTTAGGAAAATCTTTCCTGGAAACCATAACAGACCTGGAGCTGGATATGGAATCAAATCCAGCCTTGGATTGTTGGTGTCTCTCAAGTGCTGGGACCATAGGCTCATGCTACAGTAGTCAGCCTTCCTAAAGGAATCTGCTCAATGTGGATCTAGATTAGTAAATTTTTATTGGCTGTATTTGAGGAAATATTTGTACAATTATTAAATGTTATCTTACTTGGATGAAATATTTGGATTTTCACTTTTTTCCTCAAGATTCTAAAGATATTCCATTGTTTCTTGTGTTTAAAAATCTGATAAATCTACTATCTTTGCAATTTGAAATTCAAAACTTTGTCTTTTTGTCTCCCTTGACTTATGTTTCCCTAATAGTTGATAAGTGTGGTTTTCTAATATCAGCAGTAAAGCTTATGTGTATATAGTCATGTTTCGTAAACAGAAAGTTATCTTCATTTTCTTTTAAATACTAGTATTTTCTACACTATCATCAATCTTTACTGCTAAGCTAATGAGTAACAAAAACAGCAATATAGATGGAGATTCCGCTTTTTAGGTTTAGTGCTGAGAAAACACAAAGAATGTAGATGCCACCTAATGCAATAATTTTAGTGGCAACATATTTAAGGACAATGACAGAAAAGATGGACATCAAAAGTTTCCGTTACAGTTGATATTTAAAATAATCATTGTGAAAATTAACAACAGAGAAATACTATGATGAATATAAAGATTATTGCATGATATTTTGTACTTTGTCATATTGAATAATGTAGTATAAAAGGGTCATAAAATATAAATCAACAGAAATTTATTAGATTCCCTCAGTAAAGATTTATGTATGTGTATTCACTTCATAATTGGACTTCTTGGGATGTCAGAATAAAAAAATAAATAATTAAGTTAATTTACAGAGTTTTATTTTCAAATATGTATTTTAATACTATTAAATACATAATTTGTAATATGTAAATTGCATAGAAAAAATAAAAAATATTTTTAAGAGTAAATTAGGATGGAGATTGTCTTTATTGCAATGTGTATTCTATTCAAAATAATTTGATAAACAAAATTGGCTCCAAATGGTATAGACTTTACACAATATCTCACAGAAGCTTTTCTCTATCAGCTTCAGGTTTGAGATACTTCTAGAGTTATACTAATGCAGGAACAAGAAAATAGAATATTCTGGCTTATAAGTCTGTTTTTATTCTTGTGGATGTGCTTTTAGGAAGAGGAGGCAGGCAGATTCTAAGGGATTAGGAAGAGGTAGACTATGGAATCACTGTGAGGTCAGAGGACAAATACTGCTGGAGTAACAATAGTAAGTCATAATCTAGTTGACTGCATATCAACACTGGGAAGGTAGATGCAAAAGGATAAGAAATTCAAAGGGAACAAAACACTCACAGGAGCAATTATGGAGACAAAGAGTGGGACAGAGACTGAGGAAAGGCCATTCAGAGACTGTCCTACCTGGAGATTCACCCTATAAATAGTCACCAAACCCCAACACTATTGTGGGTGCCAAGAATGGAGTCTGATGTGGCTGTCTCCTGAGGGGCTCTGCCAGAGCCTTACAGATACAGAGGCAGATGTTAGCATCCAACCATTGGACTGAGCGGGGGTGGGGGGTGGGGTGGGGGGGCAGGTCCCCAATGGAGGACTTGGAGGGAGGACTGGAGGAGCTGAAACAGTTTGTAACCCCATGGGAAGAACTATGATGTTAGCCAACCCGACACCCTCAGGGTTCCCAGGAACTAAGCCATCAACCAAGGGGAACACATGGTTCCCACCTCATCTGTGGTGGAGGACTGCTTTGTGGGGCATTGGTGGGAGGAGAGGTCCTCGGTCCTATGAAGGCTCAATAGATGCCCCAGCCTGAGGAAGTCGAGGTGTGTGTGGGGGGGTAGGTGGGAGTGGGTTGGGCAGAGGGGCATCTTCTTGGAGGCAGGGGGAGGGAGGATGGGTTGGGGGTTTTCTGGGAAGGGGAAACCGGGAAAGGGCATAACATTTGAAATGTAAATGAAGAATATATTCAATTAAAAAAAAAGAAATTCAAGGTCATTCATTTTTAGCTGTATTTCCTTCAAGGATCTCCTGGGATACATGAGAACCTATGCTGAAACAAACAACTAAAACCCTCAAACCCAAAAGCAAGACACAACAAAATAAGACAAAAAAACCTTAGAGACCATTTAGGAGAAGCCACCTATCGAGCTAAATTTAGACCAACCCAGGTCAACACTGGCAAAAAAAAAAAAAAAAAAAAAAAAAAAAAGTTGAGAAAAAATCAGCTGATCCAGCTAGGAAAGGCTTATTTGGAAGTTATTTGGATAAATGACTTTAAAATATTAAGTAAGAGAAGTACTGTTTCTTCAGTAGTTATTAGCCTTCTTTTCATTAACTCAGGGCAGTGCTCTCTTTCAGCCATGGTAAAAATAGCTGTAGTGTTCACCAAGGCTTTGCTGCTTGGGGTGGTCCTTTCCAAGGTTAAAATGGCCTCAATGGTGTACTTATGGCTAGAGCACATATTCAACTGTGCTTGTCGTGGTCCTCTGAAGCACTTAGAGCATCCTCAGTGTTTGTAAAGAGCCCCGAACAGCCAGGCTTCCATGACTGAATTCCAGCTGGTTACTAGTAAGGGCCCACTTAGCTGATAACTTCTATTTCAATATTATCAGACATGAACCAACACAAGATGGCTTTAGTACTTTATAGAGAACTGTGGTGTATACACTACAGGTTCAAAGAAACCTCAATAATGAATTATCGATACTAATGGCCTATAACAGAACTTAATAGCATTTTATATTACCATGTTTAACTCCAACCCTGATATCATACAAAGAGGTAAGTCATATGATCTGCTCTAAGAACACCAGTTCCACAATTCTCTGAGCCTGGTTATCTATCTCTTCTTAGAGTTGCTGAACAGGGGGAGGGAAAAAGACATATGGGACATTGGGGGGCAGGGAAACCAGGAAAAGGGAAATGAAATGTAAATAAAGAATATATCCAATAAAAAAAAAAAAGAAAATTGACAATTGAGTAGAAACTGGAAAAAAAAGAATAGTCCTGAGGATAGGCTCCTTCTGTCTCATTAAAGAAATTATTGTAAATGAAAAGCCAAAAGATTCTGGATTCTAAAGATGCCAGTGATGCTTCAGAAAAGAAGAAACCCATTGTAGCTTGTCTGTTACAAAAATGTTCGTCTTCATAAGAAGGAGTGGTAAGGTCCATTATACAGTTAACAGCAAATGGTCATGGTCAGAAAGGGAATATAAGGAGTAGAACACAATTTAGTTTATGAAAAAGCAGTTAGAAAAATAATAAATGGATTGTTTTAAGTGTTCTTTGAAGTACAACTGAGCACAGGTTTCTCCTTTGATTTTGAAACACAGAAAAGCACAAACATATTTCATATTGATGGTATAATGATTTGTGTCTGCTTACTGAAAAAGCAGTGGAGAACTATTTGCTTTTGCTGTCAGACTCTTTCTCACGCACGTTAAACCATTACTCTATAAATGGAATGTTCATGCTTGCGAGAATCTATGCCTAACTCCCACTTTCAGTACATTCATACTTTTAGAGGTAAATCAAACACAGTACATCAAAAACCACTATCTGCATGGAGATACCGAGTGTGATCTGGGAGCTGCTTCAGCAGGTAAAGGTGCTTGACCTGCATGAGGGCCGGACTGCCAATCTCCAGAACACAGGTAAAATGTTGCATAGTATTTTCCAAGCCAGGTGAAGATCATTTACTAGGGACCTGCAATGAGACTGAAGCCAAATGGGTTCAAATATTAGTCTCAATGCTTCTCTGTATCCTCTGTTCATATCTTGTCAATCTATTGATTGATTTGTAAAAATACATAAGTCATCTGTATCATAGATGCTTATAGAGTAAGTAAACTTGGGGTTTGAAGCTCATTTAGAGTTCTTGAAAAAAACAGGATTTTAGAATTCATCTATAAAATCAGCTTAAATTGAATCATGTCAAATTTCAGTATGTATGACACTAGTCACTTCATTATTGGAAGATATTAATTGGGGTCCTGAAATAAGCCAGGATATTCTAGACACTCAGAGAATAAACAAATATAAAAATAATTATGCCTTTTAAAAGTTTTTATTCTTAAAGTATTTTGTATCTTGTTTAGCAATACATACAATTTTACCTTTATATCTGTACTATCTTGTCGAGCTAAATCACCACTGATTTGGAAAAATTTCAATTTTTGAATTACATAATAGTTATTATAAATTGCAAGCAAGGAAGCTTTGCCAAATGTGTAATAATGCATAATGTAGGTCATGTTTTACCCTGTGAAAAGATTTAGAATTTAAAAAGACCAGGAGCACTAACAAAATATGCCACACACATGCACAGAATGTATTTGTGATAGGAATTCTTTAAATTTAAAATCTGTAACAAATGAATTTTTTATACTACCAAGTAGGGTAGCACAATTGAAATGCTTTTAATAATAATTTCTAGAGCAATACATGTAACAAAAGCTACATAGTTGAATGAATGATTCAAAAGAGTTCTTCCACCCTCTGTAAAATTCTTGTTGCTCCTAGGAAGAATAAGAAAAAAAAATCTTATAAAAGGTTGAATAGGCCCGAGGGAACCTTAGCTTGCATGGTCTGTTCTGACTGACCTTGGCTGTTTTATATACGGTCACATTTTACTTTTCTGCAGATAAAAGGCTGAACAATATCTGCAGTGCATTGGAATAAACACTTCACTGTGCTTATCACACCACTACAACCAGTCCTTCCACCTGGGCTCACTAGTGTCTTTCTTTATTCAGCTTAGAGCAGGACAGAAGGTTCAATGAGAAAACTCATCACATATTTTTATCATGAATCAGATACAATGAAAATTCCCTAACTGGAAATAATTCATTTTGACCCCAAGAACATTATTAATGACATTTTGTTTTACATATTCAAACTTATGAATATCTCTGATACACTTAAATTTGTAAATCCCCTGTTAGTATATCTGATTTATACATTTAAATGATTCATGTGCTATTTATACCATTTATATTTAGCTTTATTAAAAACAAAAAAAATGCTTCTAAATACTGTTCTATGTTAAACATTATTTAAACATTCTGTGGCCTCGGCAATGTTTGTAGCTCACTGGTTAAAATCACTTGTTGCTAATAAAGAGGAACCAGGCTGTTACTAGCTTACACCAACATCTCTGACTCCAGTTTCAGGAAATCAAATGCTGTTTTCTCTCACACATATTCATATGGTGCTCATACATACTTAGGCAAAATACTCATGTACATGAAAATAAATCTTTAAGGAAGCGTTCTATAATGGGATTTTTCATCTGTTTAGTGTGTCCCTTTTCTCCGACTATTACACATATAAATCACTTATAAGTGTAATGTACCCCCATTTTTATTTTAGTTTTAAGATTTCATTCTTCATAGGAATTTGTAAAATCAAATGATGTCTTGATGTAAACAGTCAGAATTTCATTTGGACCTACACAGGTTTGCTAAGTGTTCAACATACTTAATAGGAAAAAAGAAGCAGATGGTGAAGGATTCGAATAAATAAAAGTATACCGAGTTCTAAAATCATTCAAGCTCTACTGAATGAAGGAAAGAGTTTAACATTTGTTGCCATTAAAACAAAAAGAGCCAGGCAGTGGTGGTGCATGCCTTTAATCCCAGCACTTGGAAGGCAGAGGCAGGCAGATTTCTGAGTTCAAGACCAGCCTGGTCTACAGAATGAGATACAGGACAGCCAGAGCTACACAGAGAAACCTGGTCTCGAACCCACCCCCCCAAAAGGGTATACTTTTTTTTTTTTTACTTTTCTGCAAAAGTGAGCACCAATGCTATCAATACCTGGACTTCCAAGTCGAGCTATATTATTTTAAAGGTCAAATCCAGTTAATGATTCTCTGGCAATTGAGTTCCATATTAATCCCCCAATAGTTCTGAGTCAGATTAAACCTGAACTCAGATTCCTCCTCTTGTACATGCTGACATAGCATTTTAGTTCTTGGCACTGTTTGAATTTTTAGCAGTGTAATAGTAAGCATCCAATTATAATTCATACTTAAGAAAGATATACATACCTTCGTTAAATGTTTTGTCGTAACATCTTATAAGCTATGTTTTATTTAGATATTCTCAAAAATATTAAGATGACCCATAAAGTCTCTCACTATTCGGTTCTATCCAAAGCTATCCTGTATTTTACTGACTTAAAATTAATTCTATTAAATATGCTTGTATTTGAGTCTCAAAGTATTCTCATTATGTTGAAATGTTTTTGCATAAAATTGAAGTGATTTTTTCTTGCTGTATTATAGGTTTTTTTTCCAGATGAAACAGATATGTTTACTATTAACTCACTCCGGAAAGGAACCAAGAACAGTTCAGAGTAAGGACTGCACCAATGTTCAATCTTGTGAATGAGTGAGTTTCTTATTGAGGTTACAAACAAGGGTATGAATGAGAGGTTATACATAGTGAACAAGGACACCTCAAAAGCAGCTGCACCCTGAAAGTCCCTCCCCAACATGGGTGAGGACTGAAAAGCCAGAGCTGTCTGTGCAGCTTGTAGGCACCTCAACAATCTCAGAAATCGCTTCTCTTTAGCTCACTGGTCATTCTCCACCCTTAACAAATTTTTAAAAATTATTTCTTTTACTGCTGAGGAGGAGCCTTGGGAATATTCCACGTTTCTCTTCTCCTATCATATGAACTTTTCTTTGTTTCGTACATCTCATCAGCTTGCTTGAGGTAATGTTTCAATTGGGATGAAACGTACAACAATAGGATACACTTTGTGTTGATAGTGGAATGAGTATAATTCACATTCTATGCTCCTATCTAGTGTCTTCATCCTATGCACTATGGTTAGCGTTATCTTCTATATGTGTATATAAAATAGATATAGAATAACCAATTCAGGAAAAAAATGAAAAACAATAATATTGACATAATTTTCAGTATCTTAAAATGAGAGTATCACAAAACGAAAGTAAGTAAAGGAATGTCTTCCTTTATTTAAATAACATTTTCATCATTGTGCTGATGTACCATTACAGTTTCTTCCTTTTTATTATATTTCTTCTCAATACAATAAAGATTATTGAACAATTCCTAAGTGCCAAGTTACAGGATTAGGAATGGTAGCAAAATAGGTAAGACACATGTATCAGTTTAGAAGTCTATGATCCAGGGATAGACATAAATTCAAACTTAAATATTCTAATTCACCAGATACAGTAGGTCAATAATCAGCAATCGAAAATCTTAAAAAAATATAAAATTGAAACTCCAATTTCTTCTGAAATATTTGGGAAGGTTTTATAAAGATGATGGCAAAGGTTGGAATCTCCCTATTTGCCAAAACTCCCATCATATCCATGTGTAAAGAAAGAAGGTCTAGGCCGGGCGGTGGTGGCGCACGCCTGTAATCCCAGCACTTGGGAGGTAGAGGCAGGCGGATTTCTGAGTTCGAGGCCAGCCTGGTCTACAGAGTGAGTTCCAGGACAGCGGGAGCTACACAGAGAAACCCTGTCTCG
>BDUI01000001.1:360699-411565 GCA_002335545.1 Apodemus speciosus | reverse complement strand
CACCTACCAAATGCTGTCCGACAAGAAGGAAAGAGTGGACCCAGGTTCTGGAAAGGCCCAATGCAGCAGTGTAGGAGAATACCAAAACAGGAAAGTGAGAAGGGGTGAATAGGGGAACGGGGCGGGGGTGGTAGGGGAGGGAAAATGACATATGGGACATTGAGGGGGGCGGGGAAACCAGGAAAAAGGGAAATGAAATGTAAATAGAGAATATATCCAATAAAAAAAAAAGAAAAAAGAATAGTTGGTGACAAGCACTATCTAGAAACACAATTTTAAATGGAGATAGCCAGGCCTTTTCATTTGATCCCCTTGGGGAGTGGCAAGCTTTGCTTTATCAGATGTGACAAGTATCCCGAGGCTTTTTTGATATTTACCATCAAAATAGATGAACTAATTTAACCTTGACTATAAGATAAAGTGTTTTGAATATATTAATTTGCTTAATAGACCTCACTGTAAATAGAAACTGGAACTCCTGTCCAACCAAGTCTTTCTGAAGTGCATGATATCCCAGTACATGTTGCCTGATATACTTAAAATGGATACCTGTAGTTGGTGTAATTTTAAACCATAATGCTTATTTGGGAACATATCATAAAACTATTTGAAACAATTTATCTGTTGTGTGATAGAGAATAATGTATGTTTTAATTTAAGGTTGGGGAGCAATAGGCATAGAAACACAGGGTGAACAGCCCTTTGTTGGCAGTCTAGCTTTATCTATGTACCAACATTATTATTAATAGTAGTCTCCTATACCTTTATAAATCTTCTAACACTAAGAATTAATTTAAGGTACAATCACATAAAAATATATCTACTTGGGGCTTTTTTTTATTGCTTTGCATTTGGCTGTAAATAAGGATAGCAATTCACCTACATAACTTTCAGCCCAATTTTTTTTTCTGCCTACAAGAAGTACAGGGCAAAGATGTCACAGAGACTGAGTGCATGGCTGACCAATTATTGGCCCAACTTGAGAAACAGCCCATGGCCAAGTACCAATCCCTGACGTTATTAATGATGCTATGCTTTCAGACAGGAAGCTAGCACAATTGTCTTCTGAGAGACTCCACCCTGCCGGTGACAGAAACAGATGCAATGAGCCATAACCAAATATTTGACTGAGCTCTGGAAGTTTTTTGGAAGAGTTGGGGGGAGAGATTGAGGAACCCTGAGGGGATACAGGCTCCATAAGAAGACCAACAGAATCAGCTAACCTGGACCCTGGGGGCTTTCAGAAACTGAAGCACCGACCAAACAACAAAAAACTGCTGGACCGATGCTGCCTGCACATATGTAGCCAATGTGACCTTGATCTTTATGCGGGTTCCCCAACAACTGGAGCAGGGGCTTACCCTGACTCTGTTGCTGGCCTGTGGACCTTGCTCTCATAACTGGGTTTCCTTGTTTGGCCTCAGTGGCAGAGGATGAGGATGTATCTAGTCCTGCAGTGGAGGATGCAAAGGCTTGGTAGCCAGGGGAGACCTCCTCTGTTTTAGAAGTGAAATGGAGAAGGGGGAGGGTCCATATGAGTGGGAGATTGGTAGAAGGGGGGTCCAATCAGGATTTAAAGTTAATAAATAATTAAGAGAAAAATACAGAGATTTGACCTATCACAAGGCAAAAGTGCTCCTATTAGACAACACAGGTTGATACGTAAAATTTCCAGTGTCAGGAATGGAGTTCTTAGCCAGTGAGACTCCAGAATCCCCCCAATAATACAGGCTACTACCAAAGCTGTTCACAATCTTCTTCCAAGCACTTGAGAGTAAGTACCTAATTCTGGAAACACCATATACTTGATCATTGAACATGGAGAAAGTGAACTGAACACACCTGGCAGCTTCACTCCCACTGGTTAACTTGCTGAGTGATAGAAAGTGTTATGAAAGTTACCAGGGAAAAGACGTAATCACCAATCTTGTGAAAGCTAGGAGCTACATTTGCTAACTGATGCAATGGGAACACCTTTGCAGACAGATATTCTCTGAATGCATTTAATAAGCACCTTGCCCCAAGTTGAAACCTATAACTGATACTATTATAGGAGCCAAGATTTTGTGACTAGAAAGATCATAGGCTGGAGGGAAAAACCTACTCCTATTACTTTATTAAATGGACATTGTATTAAACTGACTTGTAATGACTAATCATTATACATATAGATTAGTTCATTGTTCAGTCTTCACCATAAAAAGCTTCTTATTGTTTCTTAGGTTGTGATTAGTACAGAGACCTACAACTGATTATTACATAGATAATAGATGATTGTGGGATATTCAACCTTAACACAAACATCTATATCACACCTCTCTACCCAAAGCTCAMGTTATGATAGAAGAGGAGACAAAGTTTGTATGATCCATGGGAAGTAGATAACATGAGGAAAAAATATTTTCTGGACTAAACAGTGTTTGCACAAGTAAAGTCCCAGCAATTTAGACAGCATGAGTTTATCCCCTCCTCAAAAAGCACCCATCATAGAGAGCGGTGGTGAGCATGAAATCTTACCATTATCTAAGAAAATGTTTTGTTGATGAAAGCTTTAGGGGGAGAAAAATCAGTTTTCTTTGAGGGCACGGCATCCTTAAGTGAAGGACAGGTATATATATAGGTGTAACAGACTACTTGATAGTTTAAAAAATGGAAAAAGTAGCTTGAGTGGGTTGGGAAATGGGGATTAATCTGGGAATAGTTGTGGAAGAAGACGAATGATCAAAATGCATAGCATAATTCTCAATGCACTAATAAACTGTGCAAAAATGTCCTTTGTTTTACTCTATGTACCTCCTTCTCCAACATATTTCTACCTACTATAGTCAGAGGCCTTTGTTTTTTGTTTGAGAAAATAGCCTATTTAAGATAACAAACATGTATGCAAAGGAAAGGATGGGAGGTCATTTTTAATATTGGACAGATGGATGAAAATTCTGCAAGAGTCCTGTTGCCAAGCACCTGGCATTATTTGACTGACAGCTGATGATTAGAATCACAAAGAATTTGGATTATTATAGGTGACAGTATGGTTAATTGAAAGGTTGCTTATTACAGAATCGGTCACTTTCTGTTTGGCTCCATCCAGGATCCAGGGGCTGCAGAAAATGAATACACAGCACATGGTGTTTTCTTAGGGGAACTAATGGAAGTAGGAGGAAGAGGGGAGGAAGCCTTGCTGAGGGTGGACCGACTCACAGCAGGTTTGAGATGTGTGCTGCTGGGAAGATGCTCATAGCACAGTCTTAAAGTCGCAGAAGAAATAAGAGATAACAGTCCTTTAAGATACATTTTTATGTCATTTTCTTACTACACTTGGCCACAGCTTCTTTAGAAGCCAGAAAACCCGATGGATTTGTGCTTCATTTCGATATGTATCACGGTTCCTAGATAAGAATATGCCAGGAGGCACACTGGTGGAATGTTTTAAGAACACATCAGTGCAGACTGCAAGTATCAGTGCCTCAATTAGAATATTCAGAGGGTTCACATCTTTCAGAGGGGTTTGCCAACGGCTTCCCAAGCTGTGCGCAGAAGCTCTGCCTTTCCTTTGTGCTTTATTGAATCTATTAGAAGACAAACACATCTCTCACTCATCAGAATTCTTGCTGACAACACCTGTCAGCCTGTCACTCCACTTCACAGAGAGATACGGTAGGGCGTCACTTGACATAATTAGACAGCAAATGGGAAGAAACATATCCAAGATAATTATTCTCACAAAGGGAATGATCCAACTGTTTTCATCTGAAAACAAATTCAAGCAACTACTTGGGGAGTTAACATTACGATGGCTTTGCCATAAATACTGAATACTGGCGATAAAAATTGTGATGAATTTTCAAATGTTGGTAAGAAGCTTAAAAACACTAGAGGGTGAGAATAAATGTTAGAAATATAATAATCATACAGAAATTAAGGAAWCCTAAGAAGTAAGTGTTCATGAGTGATGATTTTCAAATAGGTTGTTTTTAAAAAATCCCCTTTATTGATTCTCTTTACATTGTATTATATTTTATTTATTCAGCAAAAGTAGATTTCAATCTTGGTAGATCACATTTTCATTATTCATAACTAAGAGAATAATCACAACAGTAAAAATGCTTTCAAAAATTTGTAAGTTTATAGACTCTTGTTATTAGTTTTAGCTGTTCTCATTCCAGAAAATTCTGCACATGATAGAGGGCTGATATATATATATATATATATATATATATATATATATGTATCTATGTATATATCCACATGCATACAAGCAACTAGCACAAGAATTTTAGTCATGGCATGATTCCTGTTTATAAAGTGATTCCTTGTATGAGTCATGAAGAAGTGACAGAGCACAGTGGAATTTCTCCCCTAAAATTGTGACAAATATTTTTAAATCCTCAACTTGTTTTTGAAATAACAAGTTAACTATGACCAGCACATGGGAAAAATAAAAGTTAATGAAATTTTCTTTAAACAAACTGCAAAGTGGCTTTTGGAAATATTCAAGAAAATTTATTTTGTGAAACTATTTACTACTAGCAAAATATGGATTGAGGAACACTAGGAATATTTGGTAAGTTTGAAGTGAACATATTGCCTGGGAATTGCCTTAATCTCTCATAAAATCATAAAGTAATATATTTTTGGAGGAGACATTATGAAAACAATCACACCCCTTTTCCATTAGAAGAGTCTCTAGAGTAGCAATCTTGATAAGACAACCTTACCCCAGTTTCCTTACAATGAGCTTGGTGCTCTTGATTAACATTTGATAGGAAGTTGACATAGCACAAAGGCTACTGTTGTTCAACTTCACCAGCTTCACAGAACAAGGATCTAAAGTATGCTCATTTTTTTCTTTCAAGTTACTTCAGTGGCATTCAGCCAAAATGTCAGGTTACTGAATGAAGATTCAGTGCACATCAGATCAAATATCAGTGGATTTATGCTCAAACTTCAATTTAAAAATAGTCCAGAGTAAAAATTAGATCACATATAAAAACTTCAAAAAAGCTTCAAAAGCTGTGGAAAGGAGAAGGTTGTGTTTGTGTTGATTAACTGGGAAACTTTGTGGTATCATATTTTGAGAAACATATTTCTTTTGGTTCCAGTGGTTCTCATACCTCTAAACACAGTTTCTTTTACATCCCTGAGGCCTAGTTCTTTTGGAAATGGTTTTGCCCCAGGATAAAATACAAACTTCATTATGATTTTGTCTATGCATATATATGAGTGATGATAGATTGCAAAAAAGTCAGACAGAAAAACAATCAGGTAAACAGAAATACTTCCTAATAAAATTCCTAATAATTGCATATTCATTAGGGATTAGTAATTAATTATATCTCAGTTCATAAAATGGCATTAAATATAAATTCAGCAATTAAATTTACTTTCTTAAATGTCATTTTTTTAGAAATATATTCAGCAGCACAGAAATATATGACAAAAGCATATGACAGATGATTTAAAAGAGACAGTCACCTCTTGGCCTTTGAAAGATGGTGAGGTGAGAGAAAACACATACTTCTGCCAATAATTTTATCAGCTATGATTTTATTAAAAATTCAAAAATATTTTTATATTTACTTTTTAATAAAATAATGGATTCTGTGTTCACTCTACTAGCTTTAGAGTTCATGATGATACCTTATTTATACACTTTCTTTTATTCTGAAGAGACATATGCTCTGACCTCTGTGTTAAGGGTAATTACCCTTTTCTAATCAAGTCTAGTCCCTCATCTCCACCAGAAATGTTTTCTGATATATTTATTTTCAGGAGCTCTTCCCACCAAGATAAGTAAAATAGGCAAAAATTGTGCCTGATTACTTCTGAGTTTAAAAGAAAATTACACACAAAACCAAAAAATAGCTGGAGGTGTTTCCGGGATTTGTATAAGGCCTCTTTGGCCAAGAATTATATCAGATTCTTTGATAGGAATTTTATTTGGAGGCAAAAAAAAAAAAGTCTAGCTGTGGATTTGTTTCCCCCGTTATTTGTTGACTCCACCTAGATATTGTTCATATATTTATAGAATTTAAAGAAGCTTCTACAGAGTGAGCTTTCATGTAATTTTTTAGAGGGACTCTAGTTTTAGGTGTCCCTCTTCATTGCTTCCTTTAACCTCTTCTTCATACTTCTCCCCACTTAGCCTTCCCATTTCAGTTTGTACTGTCTCTCCATAACTATATTTTTCATTCCTCATTCTTTGGAAGATTTTCCCTTTCCCCCTGATCATTTATTCTATATTTAGCTTTTCTGGTTCTATGGATTGTAGCATGCCTGTTACAGTCCTAAATGCTAAGAATGACATCCACATATAAGAGAACCCCTGCCATTGTTGTCTCTTCTGGATCTAGATTACTTTACTCAGGGTGATATTTTTCTAGTTCCATTCACTTATGAAGTAAGTGGAGTCTGAACATAGTTTTAGTTTGCATTTCCCTGATGAGTATGAACATCTAACCTTTCTTTAAATGTTTTCCAGTCACCCGTATTTCGTCTTTTGAGAACCCTCTATTTTTAACTCCATTTATTAATTGTTTCATTTGTTTCCTTGGTTCCAGTTTATTTAGTTATTTATATATTTTAGACATTACTCATCTATCAGATGTGTACATGGTAAAAAATATATTTATAATATGTAGCCTGTTGATTTTTATGAATGGTGTTATCCTTTAAGATACTGAATTTTTTAGTTTCATGGGGTCCCATTTATTAATTATTCATACTAGTACCTGTGCATTTAGTGCCTTGTTCAGAAAGTCTTTTACTATGCCTTGAATTTAAGATTATTCCTCAATATCTCTTCTATGACATTCAGATTATTTGGCCTTAAATTAAGGTCTTCGATAACCTTGGAGTTGAATTTTCTCCAAATTACAAATATGGACCTTTTGGGTTCTTCTACATGAGGACATAGAGTTTGACTAAGAACAGTGCCTCACTTGCTCCTCATCAGAGAAGTTTTCTCCTCCAATAGATTGGAACTGACACAAAGACCCCAAAATGGACAATGTGCAGAGAGTGAGGGACAGAGACACTCGTTGCTGAATGTAGTATCTTTTTCAAACCCTTCTCCTTGGAGATTAGGCAGCAATACAGAAGAGGAGACAGAAAGAGGGTGAGCCAATGGTTATTCATGACACCAAGAAAGCAGGGTCATTAGACACAACAGTATTGATACACACACAAACTCACATAGATTGTGACAATACACATTATACCTCCATATGTTCGAGTCATTTTTGCTTCTAGAGCTGAGAGGGATAAGTAAGTAAAATCCCCAATACTCAAGCATCTATCTCCAATGGGCAAAGGGAAAAATAATCAGTTTTCTACAATGTATTCTCACTAAGTGTATAAAACATACTTAAGAATAGGCCTTAGACCAGTAGTTCTCAACATGTGTGTTGTGACCCTTTTGGTGTGCAATGACCCTTTTATAGGTATCACATAAGATCATCAGGAAACACAGGGATTAAAATGCCAATACTAACTACTACAAAATTACAGTTAGTAAGTGGTAGTAAAAATGATTTTATGGTTGGGGTTCACCACAACATGAGGAATTGTATTAAAGGGCCACAGAATTAGGAAGATTGAGAACTACTGCCTTTGATGGTCCAATGGACTATTTAAGGCAATCAATGGTGTTTCTGTAGATTTATTTTCTTGTATTGCTTTCTTTGGGTGTTATCTCACTAATCCTTTGATCATATATTATAGTGTCAAATTTTGTGTTTCTCATGGGCTTTCTTAGTCTATGTGCTTCTTGTGATTTTTTCCTTTTATTTAATTATTATTCATTTCTTATTCTTTGTTTGCTTTTCCACTTGCCCTTTTGTTTCTAAAAAGATATAAGAAAATGTGGAGTTGAATGGGTAGGGAGCAGGTAGGGGGCTTCTGGCTGGTAATAGGTAAGGTGAAACCAGGATCAGAATTTATTTTTTGAATTGCCAGTAAAAATAAAATGCCAAATTTTCCTTTAAGAGTGATATATGTTCCAGGTGTAATTGACAATTCATGGCTGCTGAGGCAGGAACATTAATATCCGTAATTATACCCATAAAGGATATAAGGATATGGTAGGTTGTACATGACCAGAAGATTACCTCTCACTCTTGTCAATATGGGAGCACTAATGCAACTCAGAGGATCATTAACAAGCAAAAGGAAGACATGAAGTTAGAAAGGAGTTGGGGATGAGGGACCCTAGGAGGAGTTAGATAGGAATAAATGTACACATATTATTGATATACATTGTAAAACAGCATGGAATTTCTAAAGAATACATAAAAATTAAGAAAGTACTGAAATGTAAAAATATGCAATTATATCATACTGTGAGCATTAACATTGCAAATTACTGTACCTACCTAAAATTTCTATTATACACATACCATGCTATTTCTGACCTCTGGGTCTCCAAGTAGGACATGTTTTTTATCTTCATTCACTTTGCACTTGTCTCTTTCAGTTTGTTTAACTCTCACTGATTTGTGTGAATGAACTCACACACCTCCCTGAGGTGCCTGTTTCATAGCATACTCAGACAAATAACAAATGTTCACTTTGTATTCCTATGATACCTTGTCTATATTGTACAGAGGTCCTGCTACTTTGCCTTTATACTTCTGAATGTACGCAGGTATAAAAATCATATAGGAAATACCCATAAAATGGCAAGGCAAACACCTAGTAATTTTCTAATTAGCTCTTTAAATGTACAATATCACCTTACTCTTTCTTGATCACAGATGAACTTCTAACAGCTAAGCGATAGTCAAAACAAGTGTTGCACTTCTTTACAACATGCGAGTCCTCCAGTTTTAAGTATTTTTGTTTAAGTTCGCTTTCCAACACTGAGTTTTAGTTCTCATACTTTGGATGCAGACAACAGATGGGCAAATGACATTATTAGTAGAAACTCCCACTTGGATAGAGTCATATCAGATCCAAACCAGTCAATGTTAGACAAGCACATCTGGTTTTCTAAGTGTGTGTTTACATGCTTTCATCTGTGCGCTAGAAGCTCCTGAAGGTTAGACTCTTGTCCTTACAGTAGGTGAGGTCAGGGTAAGAAGAAATTCAAACCCATCAATATTAACATTTAAACATAGCCATGTTGGATATGCAGTTCAAATTCTGTTTCTTTACTTCATGACCTTGGCCATAGTCAGATATTCAGTGCATTGTACTGTTAGTGTTTCTGAATAGAAATGAATTAAATTGAATTACATAACCTTTCTCTGCCTTGTAGACATTGCAACAGAAACGTTTTTCAATATATGTGTGTTTATATAGAAAGGAAGATCAAAAGGTGAGAGGGAAAAAAGAAAAAGGTAGTTCTTTCTTACTTTTCTTTATAGGCAAATTTGATCAAACAAAGTCATGCAGTGTATGCTCAGAGTTTTCAGTAATTCAACTGATATAAATATATACCCCCAACACACACACACACACACACACAAGTGATCTTATATGAACTGAAAAGAGTATATTCAATAAGAATTTTTCAGTCAGAATTTGTGAAAATAGAGCCTACACATCTGTACATGAAAATGTATGGAAGGAGTAATAGGAAGGTAGAAATCTTGTAATTACATTATAATCTCAAATTAGGTCAATAAATGAATAAATTAATAGACATTGTGGACAATATACCATCTGGTTATATTTATCTTCAATTTCTAGGTTTCAGAAAACCCATCCCTCAAAATGAGGAATGGAACAGAAATATGGTGAGAAAGCTCAGGGAATCAGGGGGTGTGACAAAGCCTGTGACTTTTGTGCCAGATCTTGGTCCTAGTTCAGCATCTATGCCCTTGCCCACTATAGTATTGATACTTGTTGCATGACTTTTTCTGTGGAGACATGAGCAGACAACTGTTCCAGTCAGATAGGAAACTACCAGCATGACCAACATAACGAACAATTCAACCAAAGTCTAACTTGGTGAACCAATGAGTGCCCTGTACTTACATATAGGTGAATGCGTTGACGGAGCCCAGGTATGTAACAGAAGGGCAAATCCATCACCAAATGCCTGCACCAGATGAGTAACAACTTACCAAATGTTGCAATCCTCAGGTTCCCTGAACACTTTGTAAGTATCGGAGCTAAACAGGAGTGTAGTTGTAGTAACAATCCAGTTGTGGTTACTGATTATAAAATCTTGGAGAAGACTCATGTAAACCTTGTAATTTTCTGGAACTTCTTAATCCATATGGGTTTTTATTCACATCCTGAATCTTGGGACTCTTGCTCTTGGAGGGAATATTTCATATGTGAGCTAATAACTAAAATCACTGTGGCAACCAAACTCAGTGCTTTTGATATTGTACAGTGTGAGAGAAAACATTCAGCCTAAGTGGAAAGCAGTGTCAACATTGAACACAACAATTAAGCAAAGGACTCTATACATACTTATACTCTGTAAATTAAACCACACAAGAGTAATATCAGGGAGCATAATATATTGAAATCAGCCATGGTTTTAACTGAAATAATATCTTTTTGAATATCTAATCAAAACATAATGGTATTTTATTTTGTTTTACTTTGGATATAGTTGTTGAAAATTGATTACAATTTATTTGTTTAGTAAATTTTATTTGATTTATCTAAAGACTTAGGAATTTGGATAGCTGGGTAGATTAATCAGTAAGTAAGCATTTGCTACATGGAGTGTGAGGACCAGAGTTTGGGTCCCCAGAACCTATGAAAAAGCTGTAAAGTATGGTGGATGCTTGGAGGAGAGAATGGAAATACAGGCAATCTATGGAGCAACCTGAGTAGGTAGGTTAAATGGATTGGTGGTGGCTTGGTTCAGTGAGAAACCCAACCTCCTCAGATAGAGTGGAGACCAATTGAGGGCGATACCTGATGTCTACTTCCATTTACCCAAGCACTACACACCCACACATATACTGGAACACATTTAATGGACCAAAACACATGCAAATACAAATATACTGACACACAAGTATATACTTGTGTTAGACATTTGGGTTAGAAATGTCCTTTCATGTTCTCAGTCCCAGGGGCTGTGGGAACTGACTGAGAAAGTTTTTGGAAACATCACATGCAATGATAGGCATACAATATATGCTCATTAAAAGAATGGATTGTGGAAACTAAGGTTTCCTAGTAAACTGCTAAAGGAAAGACTGTGTTTTAGGAGTAGAGCATGCCAGCAACAATCCTCAGAAGCCTTTCCATGCCATTAGATAAATGTCAACAGAATCTGACAGGACAGGCTGTTTAGAGACTCTATGAATCCATTTCCTGGTGTACCAAAAATGACAAAAATAGGACTGAGAAAGTGCTTGTTTTTTACAAAGTGTTTTTGTTTGTTTGTTASTTGTTTGTTTTTGTTGTACATACAGGCAGGACTGTGTCAGAAACCAAAGAAATTCTTTTTGAAAAGTTTACAGATTACAACATTTTCTAGGAGAAAATATCAAAGTCTCAGGTGATCTTTCTCATGGGGAAAGATTGTGTGACTGATGTTGAGTGTATTTATGTTTATGTTTACTAGTTAACCAGCTTTTAATTATATGACTCTATCCAAATCAGTGACTCCTCAATTAGACTTCCTAGGAATCCTGTTTGATTGCACTTTTTTCCCCTACTGTCTCCATTTTATTCATTTTAACCATGCCTTATATTACATGATACCATCATGTGTCACTGACTATATCTTGTGCATTACTTCAACTTTTACCCTTCTGGTCCAGATTGTAGGATGTTAGTCAGTTCTGCCTGTGCCTTGTTAAAATAAGAAACTGTCCTAAGTCAACGACAGTGTTATGTGTGAACTGTTAGCATCCCTGACTTGCCAGCATGGCAGCTATTATAAACCTTGTGCCAGTCTCAGGAGATTGTTCTGGAAAGCTGTCAGGCTAAACGCAGGAAACCATTTTGTTTGTGGCTCAGAATTCCTGCAACTGCTGACTATGCACCAGTAGCACAGTGTGTGCTGGCATTGGCCTTCCCTCTGGGTACAATGTTTTGAGTATTGCTGCCATTTAAATTCTTGAAATAGAATGGAATGAGTCCAAGTGGCATGATTGGTACAGGCGGTACAAGTTTATTAGAGGGACTGGGGTTTGCCCTCGGTCCTGAAAGAACTATTACTTAAGTCTTAAACAATCTCTATTGTTGTGTGAAAGCATGAGGTCCTGGCTTCTGTTTCAGGTTGGTAGTGCTGCTGAAACCACATGTAGATCTCAGTGTGCAGAATGTGTGATGTAAGCTTCCTAGGCAAAGCTTGTCATGTCGTCTGGCAGAACAGAACAAAGGCAACAGTGGATTTTATTGTCATGTTCATCCTTAAGCAATTTAATATTCAGAGGTTTATGTGGAGCTGCTATAGCTCTGTTATATGAACACTATCATTTGCCAATGTTGCTAAAAAACAAAAACAAAAGTCTATGTGAGATGCTTTCTTTTGGCACAAGATGGCACACTTTAACTTCAGATTCCTGATCTAATCACAACAAACTTTCTTATTGGGAATGGAAACCAGCCAGCTCCTCAATCTCTCAAAGCAGAAACTATACCTCCAAACAGAAAGGGGAAGCAGAGATATGCTTTGCAGCAAAGAGAGAACTTGAGTTATGGTGGGGAGGGGGGCGGTGTGCTAAAGGTGGGTGTGGAAGGCAACATTTTGTTTAATAAATTTGAAAAGTAAAAGTCAGTGTTTCATTCCACATAAGCAATAAAATGGCTTTCATTTTAAAACTCAAGTAGTTCTTATAAATACCATAGAATTGTGTAAAAATGCATTACTATGAATCTAAAATTTCTGCTGTAATATAGGTATTATGCTGTGTAATTAACTAGCTAGTATTGTCGCCTACATTGTTCTACTGTAGTGTGTGTATGTGTGCTTGTGTGTGTGCATGCACAAGTGTGTGTGTGTATGTGTGTGTGTGTATGTGTGTGTGTGTGTGTGTGTGTGTGTGTGTATGTGTGTGTGTATGTGTGTGTATGTATGTGTTTACCACTTACAAACAATTATTATCCTGGTCTCTAGCCAACTCCCCTAGGAGTTGGCTTCTGTCATTTACATGCACTGGATAGATTCTGTATCAGTGAACCCTATTACAGCATAGCACTGTTGTCTGGCGCTACACAGATGTAGTCAAGGGAAGGCACATTGAGTGGTTTTTAATTTAAGATGCAGTAGATTGAGTCCCTCTCAGTTCCATACTTAGCTGAAAGTATTGTGAGCACATGGCAACTCTTGTTCTTCATTTTACTGAATCATTTCTGGCATGAAATTGTATATCTTTGGGATAATTTCTTTTACACAAAAATGTGACTATCTGGCCATTTCAGTTTCCAAGACATGTATGCATTGTACCTCATTGTTTATAAGGAGCACATAATAAAGTACTTAAAAAATAATGTAACAATCACAACAAGGACCATTCATTATTCATATACCATGAAAAGGTTCCCAGTGTTTCTATACATATCCTCTCCTTTATAAAAGTGCTAAGCGTGTTACTTAATGAAAATGTTATCTGTTTTCTCATTTACAAAGCAGCTATAATGGTTTCTGATTTACCTACTTTATGTCTCTCATTCTTTCTTTCTCTCTCTCTTTTGAGCCTTCACACTTACTGTTATTAGTCCTTAATTGCAATAATTAAATCCACTCTTGCTAATGCAAGTGCAAAGAGGATTGTATAGTGATATTTGATATCTTGTAGATTTTATGATGGTGAATAAAGCTGGAAAGGATGGATACTCACTGTGCTCAGTCAGAAGCAGCAGCAGCAGCAGCACCAGCAACAGCAACAGCAACAGGAACAGGAACAGCAACAGCAGCATTTGCAGCAGCAGCAGCATTTGCAGCAACAGCATTTGCAGCAGCAGCATTTGCAGCAACAGCATTTGCAGCAACAGCATTTGCAGCAGCATTTGCAGCAGCATTTGCAGCAGCATTTGCATCAGCATTTGCATCAGCAGCAGCAGCAGCAGCAGCAACAGCCATCATATTCCAGGAATGTGCTGCCCACAATGACTGGTCTGTGCTTCCTCTGATCACACAGGGACTAATATGTGCTACTAACTTGAACACTCAGGCACCATTCCTATTGTGACAACAATAGAATACAATTGTTCAATACTGCCAGTTTTTCACATCACCTTATTCGAATATTTACTTCAGGAAATCAAAAAAGATTTTGGAAAGGGAATTATAGTGTCACATCAATACCAGCAGTGAATCTAGAAAAATAAAGTTTTGGAGAACTGGCTGTTCAACATGCTAACTGTGACAATGTGTAGAGATGACTACAGAACTGTAGGCAGTTGCTCTAGTTTTCTTTCTGCTGCAGTGATAACACCATGACTAAAGCAACTTGTAAAACCAAGGTTTGTTTGTCTCATAGATGACAATCCATCACTAAGGGAAGTCAAGGTAGAAACTCCAGGTGGGTCCTGAAGGCAGGAACTGAAGCTGACACCTGAAGAAAAGCTGCTTACTGGCTTACTTTCTTTCTTATGTAACCAAGGAGTACCTGGCCAGCATGGTGCCACTACACTGAGCTGGTCCCTCCCACATTAATCATTAATGAAGAGAGTGCCTCAGACAGGTAAGGACAGGTAACAGCTTTCAGGATTGACCCCATTCTAGTAGCTCAGGACCCATGCAACCTGCACATCTACATGTGTGCAGAAAGGCTGGTTTAGTCTCTTGAGAGCCTCAAGAGTCCAGGTTCGTTGACTCTTGGTATTTCTGTGGTGTTCCTACCCCTTTTGGGGCTGAGATCCTTCTCCCTACACTTCCATAAGAGTCCCCAAGCTCCTTTTTAAAAGCTCTACCCATTGTTTAGCTGGGGCATATGAATCTATCTGAGTCATTTGCTGGGAAGTGCTTCTCAGAGGACAGCCATGCTAGACTTTGCCTGCTAAAACAACAGAGTCTCAGAGATGGGCCTCGAGTAGGACAAGTTACTGGTTGGTTGTTTCCTCAGTCTCTGCCCCATCTCACGTCCAAGCGTTTCCTGAAGAATGGATAAATTTTAGGTCAAAAGATTTGTTTTAGGGTTAGTGTTTCTACCTCTTTGCTGGAGGTCCTGCCTGGCTACAGGAGATTACACCTTCAGAATCTGTATCTCCAATGCTGTGAGTCACAGTTAAGTCACACCAATTGATTCTTGGAGCCTTCCGTATATCAAATCTCTGTCACATTCTGAAAACGCCCTCCACCACTTCCCCATAAATTTCTTTTATCCATGGAATATGTTCTTCTAGCTGGGCTGCCCTTCTGGCCTCAGTGTGAGAGGATACACCGTGGCTCAAAGAGACTTGATATGCCAAGGTGTGTGGATACCCAGGGAAGAAGGGAAGGGGAGATGGGAGGAAGAATTGTGAGAGGGGGAGACAGGGCAGAGGCAGTGAGGAGAATGTAAAGTGAATAATAAAATAAGAATGCCTCATAGAAAGATATCTCATAGGTCAATCTGATGGAGAAAATTCCTCAATTATGACTCCAGTTTGTGTAACGTTGACAAAAACTAAGTACTATATCACCCAAGAAAAGTTGCCATTGTGCCGTTGTTTCAGAAACAAAACTCAGACAATGATAGGGTCATGCTATATAGCCTAGTTGAGCATGACGTTCACTATGTAATTAGGCTGAGTTTACCTTTTGTATCACTGACTGTAGCTTAAGATTAAGTTCTGGTACTTGAAAGCTGTCCTCTGCAAGACCAAGTGCTCTTAACCGCTCAGCCATCTTTCCAGCCCCAACATTCACTTCTATGAACACCAACACAGCTGTACAATGGCCTAATATATTCAAGATAATTTAATACTTAAAATATCTGCATTATTCAAAGCATTTGGGAAATCTCAGTAATAAGCCTGCTTATTTCTATATATTAGAAATATTAATTTTAGTATATGAAACTCAGTTTCATTTTAGTAGATGTTTATTATGTATCCCTAAGGCTTGAAAATTTCTTGGCACTGAGGCTAAATCAGTTGGCTTGATGTAGTAATACTAATAAAACTAAGTTTCTTGCCAAAATTTGGATCCTAATACTTCAGAAGGATGCTTCATTTTAAAGAAATTATTAACTTTATTAAACAATAATCCTACCTATTAATAAAAGTATTATCTTTTTAGTCTGTATTCCTAAGACATCAAAAATTCACAGGGCAGGGGAAGGTCTATAGCCTAAAGTCTCATAAATATTGCTGAGTTTTACTGATTTTAATTGATTCCATACTTGAGTTAAAGTGAAGTTTCTCATACTTTCTTTTTACTCTTGTGCCAAACTCACTGATGTCACCCCATTCCTTCATGCTTTCTGAAGTCATCTGTTTCCTAGTATAACAATTCATGTCTTATGCCTGGACTGCATTAGAATCTTTACTATTTTCCAATGGTGCTTTCTTTGGATACTACAAGAAGCAGCATAGGAGGGTTAGGGACAGTTACCGTGCTTTCATTCAAGATATAAAACCCCATGGAAGGGATGCCAAATGGCTTTTGTAGATCCTTATATATGACTAGTTCTTATATGTTGCAATTTTTGCTATGAACTCAAAGATAAATGTTTGTACTGAAAGGAACGTGTTTGGATTCATGAAGTTGGATTAAGAATGTAGTAGCTAAAATAAAAAAAGAAATACCTCATAAATTAGTACCAGGGTCTCAGAGATATCAGAAGTTTCATTTTCATGACCTTACTCACATTATTTTTGAATGCAGACTCTAGCCATATGGTAGAGATAACATAATTAGAAGATTTAACTTATCAGCCAAGAAAATCATCTGTGGAAGAAAATGTCACCTTCATTTTGATGAGCATATTAGCAATATATGAGAATATTATGTTTACATCTTGGGTTATTTTCCAGAAAGCTATTGTGAATTATCAGCAATCCTGGACATCAGAAATTCCTTGTATTAGGAATAGGCATGTATCAGAAGATCATCTTTATACCGTGGAGAAGATATTACTATCACCAGTTAACCATTTTAGAACAACAGAAATGGAAGACATAATATCAAATGAAAGAGGTACTGTTCAGAAAGAAAATCAAAACACACAAGCACAGAATAACTCAACACACTTCCCTGTAAGGCTTTGGTATTCTCTATAGTATAACATTTCATCAATTTTACTAACATGATATTGTATCTTCAGTGAACCACACAGTTCACCATTCCGTAATAACAAATCTAAGAGCACTTATTCAAGATTCTGTCAGCTGAGCAAGTAGGGAAATAGTTTTTATATTTGTTGGGGAAAGAGTTTCCAAGGGAGAGAGAAGAGCCACATGGCTTACAGTGACCACTACCCAATATGTGTAAGTGGTGGTTAGTAGTGAGCAGAAATATGTCTAATACTTGGGGCCACATTGTTTTTTTGCTGTAGTTTTGTTTTGCTAGTTTGTGTTTGTTTTGTTTTTAATGCCTAATTCTTCATAACTGTCATGTAAATTGAAGAACAAGAATTTTAGCAGTCTTTTCCCCACAGACAAATACAAGATCATCTCAGGTTCTTCTATTTATGCTTCCAGAGTACTGTCTGTCTGTCTGTCTATATATGGTCTCATTATACATCTCACACTAGACTTGAAATTCTGAAGTCCTTTGCTTATGCCTTCCAAATGCTCAGATTAAATGTCTATGACATCATACATATGGGACATCTGGGGGGCGGGAATCCAGAAAAAGGGAAATGAAATGTAAATAAAGAATATATCCAATAAAAAAAAGAGTAATATATATGCAAAAGGAAAACTAAAGGTTTTAGAACTGATTATGACATGAGGCTACTTCTTACTTTTCAATTATTTTAATCAGTCCAAATCAAGCATATTGAAGTGCAATATACAATTGTATAAAAAGTGGTTGAAGTATGATGTCCTCCCCTTAGCTGTAGTAATATGAGACAGGTCATGAAGGAATTTTATGAGACTTAGTGATAGTGTGGAAATGACAAAGTAATATAAAAAAATTATTCTCCAAAATATTTATTAGGTATCACCTTATAAGTAAACGTTTTCATGTTCTAATAATGTTCCCTTTACAAATTAGCTGTAAAATATAGAGAGCAGATTAATGACAAAGGCACCTATTATAAAGACTCTCCTGGCCCTTGGCTGCCAACTAATAAGTGTAATCTCTGTCTCATACTCAAGTCCGCTGTCTTGGAATTGCAGAAGAGCTTGTGTGTTCCTTTCATATCTTTGTTGTTACTGACCATCTGAGACTATCAGCTAGACGAGAGCAGGTGTTATATGTCAGATTCTTAGACATTTATTTGATGCCGCTAAAAGAAATTGCCTTTATTTGGGCTTTTCTCAAACTGGAAACCAGCAATTTCATGTGGCTCAAYTCTATGTGTACATTTGGATATACACAAAATATGTGTACATATACATTAAGTGTACTAGTATATGTTCATCCATGTACAGGATGGGTAACATTTGGTTTATCCATAATAAGTTAAAACACTTATTATGAAAATAGTTTCAATATATTGGGATGTTAACTGAACACTTTTTTATTAGATATTTTMTTTATTTACATTTGAAAAGTTATCCCCTTTCTGGTTTATACTCCTAAAACACCCTATTCCATCACCCCCTTCCCACTACTCACTAACCCACACACTCCTGCTTCCCTGTCCTGGTATTCCCCTATACTGGGGCTTCGAGCTTTCCAGGGACATTGATCTCTCCTCACTTTGATATCCAGCAAAGCCATCCTCTGCTACATATGCAGTATGAGCCATGGGTCACTCCATGTGTACTCTTTAGTTGGGAGTTTAGTCCCTGGGAGTTCTGGGGGTACTGGTTGGTTCATAATGTTGTTCCTCCTATGGGACTGACAGCTCCTTCAGCTCCTTGGGTTCTTTCTCTAGCTCCTCCATTAGGGACTTTGTGATCAGTCCAATGGTTGGCTGGGATCACCCACCTCTGTCTTTCTCCAGTACTGGCAGAGCCTCTCAGGAGACAGATATATCAGGCTCCTGTAAGCAAGTGCTTGTTGGCATCCACATTAGTGTCTGGGTTTGGTGACACTATACTGGGTGGATCCCCATATGGGGCAATCTCTGGATGGCCTTTCCTTCAGTCTCTGCTCCACACTTTGTCTATGTATTTCCTCCCATGGCTGTTTTGTTCCCCCTTCTAAGAAGGACCAAAAATCCATACTTTGGTCTTCCTTCTTCTTGAGCTTTAATTGGTCTGTGAATTGTATCTTGGGTATTCCAAGCTTCTAGTCTAATATCCAGTTATCATGAGTACATACCATGTGCGTTCTTTTGTGAGTGGGTTACTTCACTCAGGATGATATTTTCTAGTTACATCCATTTGCCTAAGAATTTCCCAAATTCACTGTTTTGAATAGATGAGTAGTATTCCATTATGTAAATGTACCAGAGTTTCTGTATCCATTCCTCTGTTGAGGTACATCTGGGGTCTTTCCAGCTTCTGGCTATTATAAATAGGGTTTCTATGAACATAGTGGAACATGTGTCCTTATCACATGTTGGAGAATATTCTGGGTATATGTCCAGGAGTGGCACAGCTGGGTTCTCTGGTACTACTATGTCCAATTATCTGAGTAACTGCCAAACTAATTTTCAGAGTGGTATTACCAGCAGTGGAGGAGTATTCCTCTTTCGCCACATCCTTGCCAGCACCTCTTGTCACCTGAGTTTTTGATCCTAGCCATTCTGACTGGTGTGAGGTAGAATCTCAGGGTTGTTTTGATTTGCATTTCACTGCTGACTAAGCATGTTAAACATTTCTTTAGGTGCTTCTCAGCTATTTGGTATTCCTCAGTTGAGAATTCATTATTTAGCTCTGTACCCCAAAACGTCCAAATCTCCACCAGAGAACTTCTACAGCTGATAAACAGCTTCAGCATATGTGGCCAGTTATAAAATTAACTCAAACAAATTAGTAGCCTTCCTATACTCAAACGATAAACAGGCTGAGAAAGAAATTAGGGAAACAACATCCTTCATAATTTTCACAAACAATATAAAATATCTTGATGTGATTCTAACTAAATAAGTGAAAGATCTGTAAGCAAAAACTTCAAATCTCTGAAGAAAGAAATTAAAAAAGACCTCAGAAGAGCTCCCATGCTCATGGATTGGCAGGATTAATGTAGTAAAAATGGCCATCTTGTCAAAAGCAATCTACAGATTCAATGCAATCCCCATCAAAATTCCAAATCAATTCTTTTAGAGTTAGAAAAAGCAATTGTCAAATTCATCTGGAATAACTAAAATCCCAGGATAGCTAAAACTATTCTCAACAATAAAATAACTTCTGGGAGAATCAGTATTATAGACCTCAAATAGTACTACAGAGCAATATTGATAAAAACTACATGGTATTGGTATAGTGACAGGCGGTAGATCAGTGGAATTGAATTGAAGACCCAGAAATGAACCCATGCATCTATGGTCACTTGATCTTTGACAAAGGAGCTAAAACCATCCAGTGGTAGAAAGAGTCTTTTCAACAAATGATGCTGGTTCAACTGGAGGTTAGCATGCACAAGAATGCAAATTGATCTATTATTGCCTCCTCATACAAAGCTCAAGTCTAAGTGGATCAAGGACCTCCACATAAAACCAGACACACTGAAACTAATAGAAAAGAAAGTGGTGAAGAGCCTTAAGCTCATGGGCACAGGGCAAAACTTCCTGAACAGAACATCAATAGTTTATGCTCTAAGATCAAGAATTGATGAGCCGGGCAATGGTGGCACATGCCTTTAATCCCAGCACTTGTGAGGCAGAGGCAGACTGATTTCTGAGTTCGAGGCCAGCCTGGTCTACAGAGTGAGTTCCAGGACAACCAGGGTTGCACAGAGAAATCCTGTCTCAAAACAACAACAACAACAAAAAAGAGTTGATAAATGTGACCTCATAAAATTACTAAGTTTCTATAAGACAAAGGACACTGTCAATAGGACAAAACAGCAACCAACAAATTGGGTAAAGGTCTTTACCAATCCTATAACCAATAGAGGGCTAATATCCAATACATTCAAAGAACTTAAGAAGTTAGACTCCAGAGAACCAAATAACCCTATTAAAAATGGGGTACGGCGTTAACTAAACACTTTGAACCATTCTTTGTGTCCATTAATTTGAAGATGTATGTACAAGTAGTTCAAGGCAGATGCCATTTTCTAAGATTGCTTATCTTCTTTCTTTTGTTTTGTTTTGTTTTCCTTTCTTTTTCATTCTCACTCTTTCTTTTTTCTTTCTTTCTTCCATTCTTTTTCTTCCTCTTCTTTCTCTCAGTGTTCTTCCTTTTTTCCTTCCTTTTATTCCTCTATAACATTTTTCCTTTGCTTTTTTTCTCAAAGCTCCAAACCCTAACATATACCCTTTTTCCCTGGTACCTTTTCTCATTAATTGTTATTCCATGCATATATATGTATATATACAATTATACTAATAGATATAAAATGTTTAGTCTGCATAATACTACTTATATATATATTTAAGACTGACTATTTGGCAAGACTCACTAGCATGATTACCAAAATAGGAACTAAACAAATCCCATACCAAAGTACATTCCAAAATGAATGGGGCAAAGCCCAGAGACTTCATCACTATACAAAGAAGCACAGGTATCTGGGGAAATCTGGGAGTATCCCAAAGGAAGAGTGCAGCAAAATGTTGTTCAGCTTCACCTCTTTTTCTGAGGCAATATCTCTCTCTAGATGAAAACTTGCCAAGTAGACTATGCTGGCTTGCCAACAAACCACAGTGATGCCTGCCTCTTCCTCACTTGAATTTGGACTACTATTACAGACCACCAGGCCTGGCATTTTTTTCTATGTGGCTTCTGGAATCATCCTCTAGTTGTGATATTTACAAGGTAACTACATAATTTAGAGTTATCTTCTAAGATCCTTTTGTGAAATTTCTATCAGTACACATTTATCTGTCCTTTCTGTTAAGATTTACATTTGCAAAGACACAATACTGGAAATGGAAGCAGCTGTTTTTCTCTTTAATGCAGGGCTTGAATGGTTAAAACATAAAGATTGCATACTCTCACCTTTCTTCTTTTGGGTTGTTCTTATATTTATTCCATGTTGTCCATGCCTCCTTTGTGATTCAGAGTCTCTGCATTTCAGAGGCCACAGTCTTTGGGGAAATTGGGAAAATTTCCCCAATTAGTGATGGGTGCTGCTCAACTTTGTAAATAAGCTAATGTGTACATAATTTAAATGGTTGCATTTTAAGGTATATAAATTATTTTTTAAATATCCCCTTTTCTTCCTTACTTATAACCTTGCTTGTATTAACAGAACTGTCACATATTTAATCATAACCTCTTGTTTTCCCATCTCCATGCTAAATATAGTTTGTAGTCACAAACATTTAATGGAAATGATTGGTCACGAAAACTTCATGGCAGCTGTACCTAATTCTGTAATTTTATTTTATTTTCTACATAGAGAACTTCTGTACTCTCTGTTTCTTTTTATTTATTAAGCAGGTAGAAAATACCTAAGCAGAGAATAGTTTCTTGTTAGCGTAAACGTTTTTTCAGAGATGTAATTAGAAATTTGATATTTAAAAAAGGTCTTAAATTTCTAGTACCAGTGCAGTTCTCATGCTCTGCAAAAAATCTGTCAGTTGGTTTGAAATCATTTGGACTTCGCCCCAGTATGTAAAAAGAACTCATTGTCTAGGCACATGAATGTGACTGCATATCTGCCCCTCCTTACAGATTCTATTGTAAAATACACCTAAAAACTAATTGTTTAATGTAAAAGCCATCTATTATTATTTTGAATATTTTATAAGCAGGGTTGGTTGTTTTATTTCCATGCATGTGGTACATGAGAATTGCTTCTGTTTAGTTAATAGCTGAACTCAGAAGGACTCTGTTTATTTTAATCACACACACACACACACACACACACACACACACACACACAAACACAGGGCTATAAAGCCATATATATATATATATATATATATATATAGCCATATTTATGTATATAAAACCATGCATACATATATTTGCATGCATATATTTGATTAATATATATTACACATTTAGAACAAAGGAAAAATGGCTCTCAAGGCCTCCTTGCATTTTCTTTTTGAGTATTAAACACACATTTAGTTGCTCTTTTTAGAAAATGCTTTTATATTTTGAGATATATATATTTATGTCTGAAATAAAATATAATTTCCCCTCTATTTCCTCCCTCCAACCTCTGCATAAACCCTATCATATTCTTTGAATAAGGTTACTCATGTGTATGTCTTCAATGCTGGCTATTTGGTACTGGATCATTAATTGATGTGTTTTTCTCTGGATAAGACCAGTTCACTTATTCTTAGTATCCTTTAGTTGCTTGTAAGAACTATGGCAATAGGGACATTTTGATGGGAGATTGTGTATTGTAGGAGTATCAGAAGCTTCAACTCATAAGCTCTCACCACTATGACTTCTTAAGTATGAATTGGACAAGGAAATCAAACATGCTAATATGGACAAGGAAAGCCCAGGAGCCTTAACTGTACCCAAAAGCTACAGGCTCCTTACATAATACCTGAAACTCAAGGCTTAGGCCAAGAATTTCATACTTTTATGTTTGGTATTTAAGAGTTCTAGGTAGTCACTAGCCTACTAGACCTTAAGATGAAGGAAGCAACACTATGTCTTTAAGCAAAGTCTCACTGTACATATTCATATTAAATATACTAGCTTTAGCATATGACTTAGTGGCTTTGGCTGACCTTGGTGATTACTTGTGATCTGTTCTCATTATTTAGACAAATGGCAGAAGAATGAGAATCGAAAGTTTTAGACCTTTCTAGAAAAGCATTAGTCAAGACAGAATAAACCTGCAGGACCGTTAAAAATTCAGATAATTCATTGCTACTTTTTCCTAAGGAACACAATTTGGATCAAGCATCCATGATAATCTACGAGTAAAAATTTATTGTTAATAATTGAATGAAGTATTGCTTATATGTGAAATGAAACTTAAAGGCTTATTAACATCAGCTAAAATGTTGTACAAATAAGGTATACTTGCTGAATAGGAGATCTCTTTGAAGGTTTAAAAACATGAAACAAAAGGTTATTTTCAACTATGTGTATGTGTGTAAGACATATTAGTGAATATAACTGAGTACAGGTAGGTGCTCTTGGAGGTCCAAGTTGATGGATTAACCTGGAAGTGGAGTTACAGGCAGCTGTTATCTGCATGATAAGTTCTATAAACAAGTTAAACATTCTGGTAAACCTCTACAGGTAGTAATTATGAGAAATATCTCCCACTCTACACAGTGAGCAAATTTTAAACAAGGAAGGCCAATGATACTTTGGGGTGATTTGGAATCAATAAAGCTGAAAATACCAAGTTGATAAAAAAAGTAATAGGCTTGAATCTTATGCTGTTTGAAGCAGGAGCTGCTCCAGGAAAAGTATAATATTCACAAGAAAGGCATAGTGCACTTTTGCTTATAACTAGGGTATTTTTTGATTGTAGTATGAGATGGAAATTCTATGACTTACACCTGAACATTACAATGTTCTAGCCTTATGTTTGGTAAGAAATACATCTTTCAATTCTGTTCTTGAAAGATGTCACAGAAACTCTGTGAATACTATTTGTAGGTGTATATGATATTTGACCACAAATTCTCTGTTTATTATTAAAATATTTCCTAGTACTGATTTGTTATATAGTATTCCTTGTATGTAAAAAACACATAGAATCTGCCAAAACTTCAAAAATGAAGGTGAATAGGATAGTGAGAAATACTAGAAGTCATATAAAATATTATGTTTTATATTTTTATAATTTTGTGTCTTTGCTATTTGGAATAGAATTAGACTTAACAAAAAACTTTCGACCTTTCTCAGGAAGTTTCCTACTCATTAGTTAGGACAAGGCTAGTGGCTATTACCTGGGACTCTGAAGTTTGGATTTGCCTAAGGCGCCAGAAGCACTGTCACATAGTGTCCGATGGCTTTAAAAATAAACACTGTCATGTCTGAACAAGTGGAAGAAATAGCTACCCCTGCTGTGCTACAGCTCCTTCTCTGTTTGCTGTCCAGAAGCTCTGCCTGGGGTTGAAACACTCAATGCTTCCCCGAGATGTCTAAATGCATCCCTTGCTGGGAAGCAGGATGAAAACTAGAGGCTTCTCATGGTCTGAATTTCCTGGCAATATTATTAACTTTTTCAACTTTCTCTCCCAAAGGCCACCATACAGAGTAAACAAAGAAATAAAGCAGTCCTTTTGGCATGCATCATGGGGTGAACTTTAGTTCCCCTCTTTTACTTTGAGTCTTAAAGAATCTAGGACAAAATGGTGCTTTCTGAAGCACAAGGGTTTCCTTGATGTTCCCTACAAGTTGTGTTGACTCAGATTCCACTGACATATTCTACTTCGTGATTTGTTCCCAAGTCTTAATTGTATTCTTATCTCTTCTGTGCTCCAAATTCTTGGAGGCCACAGAGTTATTATTTTATATCTTTCTTTTTTTGGTACTTGGCTTTCTGGGAAGCAGAGATGCAGAGAAATATTTTCTAAAGTAATGCACTTTACATTTGGAATAAAGTATCAGATCTAGTATACAGATAGTTTCAAAACTTTAAACTTAATTTTAAAACTACTCACTATAAGCCAGGCGGTGGTGGTGCACGCCTTTAATCCCAGCACTTGGGAGGCAGAGGCAGGCAGATTTCTGAGTTCGAGGCCAGCCTGGTCTACAGAGTGAGTTCCAGGACAGCCAGGGCTACACAGAGAAACCCTGTCTCGAAAAACCAAAAAAAAAAAAAAATCTACTCACCATATATATATATATATATATATATATATATATATATATATATATATATATTATGAGAAAAATAGAAGTGTTTAAATGTGTAAATACAAATGTGATATAGTATCAGAGTAATACAGTGAGCCACACTTGATGGTATGCAAGTTAAGGCTCAGGCAATTAAACAGTTGAAATGGAAAGTCTAGTCGTTTTATCTTTTAGGGACACCCCATCCAAAATAAGAACATTTGGAACTAATTACAACTCTCTAGATTCTGTATATTAACCTCAGTATTTCTATATTCCCTTATAAAATATTGGGGTAAAGAGAAAGAAGGAAATGGGGGAGAGAACTGTAGGGTGTAAGCTACTCTTTGGCCCTGCACCTGATCTGCCTGTTTGTTACACTTTTCACATTAATCACAGCCAAGTGTGAAAGAATATCTCAGAGCCCCCATTTAATTCCAGGTAGGTTCCCATATAAAAGGAACACATAATTAAGAAAATCATTCATAAGTATGACCTCATGATCTCTGGAAAATAGCAAGGCTCTTTATCGGATCCATTTAATACTGTTTATTGAGCAAGCCAATTTAGTAAGAGACAAGAGGAAGGAAAAATTAGGCCATCTCTCCCATGTAGAATGACACCATGAACACAATACCAGCATACATCTCACTTCTAGAAGTGGGGAGAGTTGAAAACATTATAGATATTCAAGTCACATGCATGAGACAATCTAATATCCACTTACTGATTTTAAAATGTCACAATATATTTACTCTTTTAGCTACTATGCTAATTCAGCATTAGGAAAAGGCAGAAAGCACTAAGGTAACATAAACAGTTACTGCACCAGCCTCCTGAAACACATAAGCACTAGAACTAGAAAGAAATTACAACTTTGATATCAGGTAAGAAACATAAAGAATGGTATGTCATACTAGGAAAGGGAAATGTTCAGCAGGGCAGTGGTGGCACATGATTTTAATCCCAGCACTTGGAAGGCAGAGGCAGGTAACTTTCTGAATTCGAGGACAGCCTGGTCTGCAGAGTGAGTTCTAGGGCAGCCAGGACTATACAGAGAAACCCTGTCTCGAAAAACAAAACAAAACAAAACAAAACAAAACAAAACAAAACAAAACAAAACAAAAGTAAAACGTTCATTACTTCACATAACCAAGGCACTAATAAAGGGAAGGTACACTAGAGGTTGTCGGTCATGCTATGAAATACCCTGAGCTCATTGATTTTCATGTGTCATTTCCAAGTAATCCAGAACAAAATAGAAGACTTGCAAAATTACTGTTACTGAGTCATATTTACTAGATGCTTTGGAGTTGGCTCTTGGATGACTATACATACCCAAAAGACTGAGGAAGATACTTGCATTATTGATTGAATCCACAAAGACAAACTGGATGTCTCAAGATATCATTTGGCCAAGGTATATGTTAGGAATGTAACTGTAGTGGAAGGTGAGACTCTTCCATATCTTAACTAATCATTAGTATTCTTGTCTTTTTTATTTTATTTTTTGTCGTTATGAATGAAAAATGGTTTCTCATCATTCTTGTACATTTAGAAAATGTTTAAGCTTCATCATTAAAGATACCACACTGACATTATGGCCTTATATTAAAAGTTAATTTCTAAGACAGTTTAAGGTCAACATAACCATTAAATAGTTTAAACAGCCATCACCTTGCTGTTAAATTAATCTGACATGCTACTTGGAATAGCATACTGCGCTTCGTGCATGACCTGCACCTCTGTTTAAATTGGAGAAGTAATAAGGTTGGTAGATTCTGTAATGTAATAGCATATAGGCTAAGTCTGAATAAAATGATGTCAGAATGTACATTGTTCCTCTGATATTTCATGTTTTAAAGGTTGTCAGTAGAAACTGTTTCCATACTTCCTTTTAGTGCAGTGTCAGTTTCTAGCTCAACTGTAAATAGGAAAGTGTTGGGGCTACATTCTTTCTGCACCCCCCATTTGTTCTGCATACTCTAAAAATCTCAGATCACTCATTCATGTCTAGGAACAGGGGCCATTTCACAATTTGCACCCACTCTCTTTCTGATTTTGTACTGATTAATCTGAGAGAACCTAGACACTGGTCTTAATGCTGTCTCAAGTATCCTCTACAACATTAAGACTTAGAAATAAAGTGTATAGTTTCAAGTTTTCTTAAATGGCTATTCTCTCCACTTAAAGGTATTATTACTTCTATGATATAACTACAGTTTCATCAGATACAGTTATCTCTAAACCGGATGAGTTAGCAGAGTTAGACATCTCAAAGTATGGAAACCATTTGAAATAAGTCATTTGGTTTGAACTATGGAAATATGTTTAAATTATATTTCCTGGGATAGAAATCTTAATATATGTATACATATATATGTATACATATGTATATATGTGTATGTATGTGTATTATATATATATATATATATATATATATATATATATAATTCTTGCATACTAATCTGCCATAGTTATCTGCATTGTGTAGATGTTCAATCCTCCATGTAGTCCGGAGCTAGGTTGCATTTATGTCACTGTGCTTGGCTTTGTCAGGACTGGCTCTGCTTTGCTCTCATTACTTAATTTTCTAGGTGATTGCAGGTAAGTCTGTAACCCATCCGGCCCTCAATTACTTTGTCAGTGGAAGGAGTTAAGCTATAAGTTATCTAGATTCTAACCAAGTACTTGCATTCTGTAGTAAATGGCAGCCTTTCAACTAATGATGAAAATCTCTTGGGATTTTTATCACATTGGCTGCACTGATGCTTATTTGAATAAAATTATCATAACTTGGTTTGCATGTTTAAATAGACTATACATTGTTAAGTGTAATACTATAATATCACGCTAATTATTTATTAACAATGTATCATAATAAATTATAAAATATGGAACTTAGTAAACTGCTTTAGTCATTTATGCTACTATGTCAATTTTCCAGATACGTAAAATCCCTATAGTTCACCAATTTAAATAATTGGCATGATTATATCAAATTAACTTTTTGTATGAGTTATAGGAATCATGGGAAAAGCCATTATTCACCATGTACTCCAAATGCTGAAGAGTTAAAAATATATTGAGTAACTAAATGAAAATTAAATACTCCAAACACTTCATTGATCATAAAACAGTATTTAAGAAGTTATTGGGCTCAAAGTCAAAACTTTATGTATTCTCTCCTAAAATGTAAACAATCAAACTTACTGTTCAGAACTTCTTAGATTCTTAGAGATTAACTAGCCATATAACCGTAGGGTAATTATGTGTGATAATACATGCTCTAGGGAAAGCCTTACTCACTGAGGTCACTGAAGAAAGCAAAAATGGAACAATATTTTAGATGGAAAGAAAGAACTGAGAACATTGCAGATACAGGACCCAAGTTCTGAGAATATGTTACTTTTCTTCTCAGTGTGTTAAGATGTGCAGGGATGGCCTGGTTATTTCTGAATCCAGTGACTATTCCTCCTACATTATCTTCTAACATTACTACTTTACAGCTTTTCCTCACAGGCACAGGGAAACTACATCTGACACTTAGCTCAAAGCCACCAACATAGAGTGTACTTTACATCGAAGTGTTTATTAATTCTTTGCAAAAATAAAAAAATCTCACTTTTATACACAGGAATCTGATCATGCCTGTAGGTCATGCAAATAAGCATACATAGAGTATTTGCTTCTTTTTGTGTGTATGTATGAACAATATCTGGCAGAAGTAAATTAAGAGAAGAGAGAAGCATTTTGGCACAAAGTTTAGAGGGTACCAAACAACAGCTAGGCAAGGTGTTCTGACAGGACTGATTCCTGCCTATGGAAGCAGAAGTATGTGGATTTCAATTACATCAGGGGCTGTAAAAGGAAGAGGAGAGGAACAACACTCTAACATTCTTCTTCCTCACAAATGGTACCATTATCGTGTTTAAAAATATGGATTAAAAATAACATTTCATTCATGGACCCATGGCCCTAGCCACATATGTAGTAGACGATGGCCTTGTTGGACATCAATGAGAGGAGAGGCTCTTGGTCCTGTGAAGGCTAGATGCCCCAGTGTATGGGAATGCCAGGACAGGGAAGAGGGGAGTGGGTGGATTGGTGATTGGGGGAGGGAGATGGGATAGGAGTTTTTCAGAGGGGAAACAAGGAAAGGGGATAACATGTGAAATATAAATAAAGAAAATATCTGATAAAAAAATAACATTTCATATTTAAGCCCAACAGACAGACATACCAAAATAGACAATGTTTAGTTTTATCAAACTAAATTTATTTATTTAAAAAGTAGAAACAAAAATAATRTTTGCATAAATCTCCTTATGGGATTTTGAATATGATACTAATACCTTTTTGTTGTTGTTGTTGTTTGATAGGTATCACTGAATCTGAAGAGCTGGGCACCCTAACATCTTTCAAAGTTTCTGTGGATATGTCTATGCCTTTACCACTCCTGCTCTGGCTCCCACATACAGGTCATTTGGAAAGCATAAGATCTCTGGCCAGTGGCATTAATAGATTAGCAACAGGTACAACTGGCTGAGAGAGTCTCAGGATTCAATGTCTTAGTTGTGCAGTCTGTTGAAAACTCAGATAACTCGTTTTGTCAGATATGTTGGGGAAAAATAGTAGTTGCTTGAGGCCAAAGAATGGGCTCTTCCGGGAGGCCAATACTGCATATAAATCAGAAAGTTAATAGGTCCTTTACCAAACTGGTGCTGGGGGCACACTGGATGTTCTATTATAAGCTGAAGTTATGGGGTATGTGTGTGTGTGTGTGTGTGTGTGTGTGTGTGTGTGTGTGTGCCTTTGCTGCTCAGAGAATGACTTTATATATAGAACAGACAGTATAAAATGAGTTTAACTTGAATTTTATTTGTCAATGGACAATGCTGAATATAATACTCTTGCCTGAGAAAGATATCCATCCTACTAAATACATATTTAAAGAAGTAATTAATTAAATGTATTCATTATATCACATATATTTAGCGAGTGGACTGAAACTTGTATTAAACTAATTATTTATCATTGGTTAAACTGAAGTACTATTGTATTATGCTTAATTCAGGAAGTGTGTAGTCTTCTTTAATGATTGAATATGGTATGATTTTCTGTTATGATCAAATTCTCTGATTAAAAACAACTTAGTTGAATGATAAATCTCTATGATTAAAAACAACTTAGGTGAGGAAATAGTCTATTTGTTTTAAAATTCCAGGTTCTGGGCTATCATTGAGGGAAGTTAAGGAAGAAACTTGAAGGCATTCTTCCCTGTTATTACATACATCATTACAGCATTATCTATAGCCAAGAAACTCATTTCAGTGCCATATAAGTGTGACAGGAACCACGGAGGATGCTGTTTCTTGCCTGGCAGTCAGATTCATGATAAAGTAGATTTCTCTATAGTTTAAAATCACCTGCATAGAGAATGACCCTGCCCTTAGTGGGCTAGGCCTTCTGGGACAATTAACAACCAAACCAATTTCCTGGAAATGTCCTTACGTTTTTCTGATCTAAGCAATACCTTAATTAAGATTCTTTTCACAGATAGTTCTGTGTTTATTCAAGTTGAGAGTAAAAGCCAAGAGGATAGCTTGCGTACTAAGAAAAGCAGGTATAAACATAAAAAAATAAGGGAAATTCACACCACATACAATTTCAACTAGTTCTAGGCTGCACAAAATATTACTTTTATAAATATCATACATTGTAGCAAGTATAAAATTAAGAGAAATACTTCCTGTATTTTGCTCAATCCTGAATCTTGGAAAAATTGTGTCTTCCCATGCACACTGGTCTACAGATGGAGACCCTTCTCAAAGACTAAATACCTTAAATAAAGTTGATATTGTAATTGTTTATTTGTTTTTACTTTTGTTTTTTGATAGGGTACTTATATCTGAATGACCCTGGGTTCTGTTTACAGTACAAACAAAACAAAAACCCAACCAACCAACCAACCAACCAAACAAACAAACAAACAAAAAACCAGAACAAAACAAGACAAAAAAGTATGCAGTAATATAAAAATAAATGAATGAATTACAACAAAATGAACAAACTGAAGGAACATTTCTCTTTGAATGCTAAGGAAGGCCTTAGGAAAAGTCTAGCTTTTAAACACTAAGGCTTCATTTTAAAGAATAGCTKGGTAGAAGAGGGGAATCACTCATGCCTGAAAAGGTTGCGAATCCACTTTCCCTGAAAAGACCATTAAATTCCTGTTTCCTTGCCCTTTGGTGCTCATTTTTCTGCTCAGGTTGTATTTTAATAGTGTTAGTTTTTAGCAGTGTCACTGGGATGGAAAATAAAATTGCAAACTTTGTGATTAAAAATCTTTTCCTGAACATGCTATGTAACCTAGACTAGAAACAAAAGAACTAYATTTTTATTTTAGCAATCTCTATAAAATGAGAACACTGAATAAAAACAAAATARTTTGATTACTAAACTAAACATATAATTTTATTTTAGAGAAAAATATCTTTCTACTGAAATACTATCCTCAGAAAAACAAATGTGCAGATTATTTAATGCAGTAAAATAACATGTATTAATAAAACATAAAATCATATAATTATGACATAAGATTAAAGTGCTCATTCATTAGTACCTTCACTAAAACATTGATTCAATATTAAATATTAGAGAAAAGAAACTTCTTTAATAAGAATTCTAATAAGGAGGTAATTTTTCCTAGTATTTATGCACCTTATACTTATTTTTAATTTATGTTWTATTTATATTAGAATAAATTATTCAAAAATGATAGATTTTATAAATTTGAAATGAYATCTAATTGTTTTATCGAGTAGTTAATTACCAGAATCTTTCCTTTAAAATTTTTCAAAGTGATAGCCCAAAATTAGGAGCCATGGATCAATTTCATTCTTAACTTTGTAGATGGATAAGTCTTATCTTGAAATGGAGGCTAAGGTTACCCCATCCATACAATACAATCACATTAGAGTTAATTCACAGATAGAATTAATATAGACTAATGGAGCCATCATAGCTCATATCAAAAACAAGAACTTAATATTGAATATGTTTATCAAGGTTGTATATCCAGGCACCCCAAAAATGACCCAAATGTAATGGGTAAAGAATTGGCTGTTGAATTAAGAAACAGAAAAGCTTTGCTATGATATTGCCTATATTATTTAAAAGGTAAAAATTCTCCACACATGTAAACTTTGTACATGTATTTGACTTTCTCTGGCATGGGCATAAGAACAACTGAAAATGATAAGAGTTGTAGGCTTATGCTGTACTTCCTTCTGATACTAGCATAAATGTGGGTCTTCTCTCTGAGAAGGAATCTTTTTTCATCCTTAGAAGGACATTTCAGGCTAACTTGGTAGTCACAGTAGCAACAACTTGAACCTGAGTCTTTTTGTGAGGAGGAGGAAGAGGGGCAGGCCATTTTTAATGATGGAGAAAGAGGAATGCTAATAGCTGTGCTCAAGTTCAGTTGATTCTACTACTTAAGTGTGATTATATATTTTTAGATCTAACAGGAGAACTTAGAGACAATAACTGTTGCAGGCGTGGCTTCTCTCATTCCATTATGTGAGTGAAAAGGAATGTAACTTGTGTCACCAGGCTTGGCAGAAAATGGCTTTATTGCAGAACCATGTTTTTGACCTCCTAAAGGCATGTACTTTGTTTTACTATAGGGTCTTTAACACACTGAGCCTCTTGCTTTTCTTTTTTCTCTTATCTGCCTTTGTTACAGAGTTATGAAAATATGTTTCCTAAAGAGATCTACAAAATTTTTGCCAGTGAATACAGTACAATGATCCCTAAGACATTATGCTAGACTCCCATCAGCGTCTTGCTCGGCCATCATCATAGGCTTCCTCTGCAGGAGATGGGAACCAATACAGAGTCCCACTGCTGGACAATGAAGTAGACTTTGAGACCTTGAAATACCCCGTCCTAAATTGTGTGTTTCCATCAAATTCCTCCCCTAAGGGCTCTGGGAACTCTGCTAAAGTGGAGGCAGCAAGATTCAAAGAGGCAGTAGGGCAGAAGAAACCAAGGAAACAGACCATGTAAACAGATCAGGATGAATCCAGAGTGTGGCAGCATGCTTATGGACTGTACTGGTTTAAGCCAGATTAGGTCCTAGCACTCAAAGAAGGAGTGGAAAAAAGCCCATGTGCTTAATCCAGAAACTTACAACACTTGATAACTATTCTAAAACAAAAATTTAGTTTTCTTCACCAAAGTCTGGGTATATAAACCACACTTAAGGGCAGGCCCCATGCCCAGCAGTAGATAGCCACCACAAAATGAACTAAGTGGTATTTTTGGAGGATGTTTCCCCCTAATGTTTTATCTAGGTGTTTTGTTTTACAGTTCTTTTGCTTATGTATTATTGTTTCAGATTTTGTAACTTTATTAGATTTCTGTGTGTGCGAATGGGTCTCTTCATTTATATGTGCTTCTTGTGCTTTTCCCTTGGCTCTTGTTCTTCTGTTTGTTGGTTAATTTTGTCCCATTCTGGTTTATGTGTTTCTGTTTTATTTTATCTTTATTTATTTCTAAAAGGTGCCTGTCTGTTTTTTAATGAGAGAGAGAAAAAGGGGGTGTGAATTAACTTGGTTGGAGAGGTGGGAAGGATCTAAGAAGAGTTGGGGGGTGCTCAGATTATATTAAAAATCTATTTTAATAAAAGAAAATCAATAAAATTGAAAACAACCCCTTTGTAAAAAATTTGGTCGTTTGAATTAGGTCCTATTTGAAGTAGGGAATGGAACCTACTTTGTACCTTCATTTATTCATCTGTAAAATCTTTTCTAACTATAGTTCTCTCAAAATGAGACTGTAAATAATATTTATAGTAAATAATTGTGCTTTGGCTGCATTGTTGAACTCTGTTCTATTCTGCTAAGCCAATGATTAAAGGAATTATACTTCAGAATGGGTGGACAAGCTTGTTAGTCTAATACTCTGGAGGCAGATACAGGAAAATTTTTACAAGCTTCAAGCCAGTCTGGTTGACAGCCAAAGCTACATAATAAGTGACATTTCTCATAAAACAAATGGAACTGTATTTCTGTGTTTTTAGGTGGCAAACATCATTTCTCAGTCTTCTTTTTGGGTATAGAATTACATGTCATTAACAGTATATTATATGGTAAATCATAGTATGACACAGAAACTATACTGCTGCAACTGAAATTATGCTCTAGGTGGAGTGTTTATGTTACATTTCTAATTCATATGCTGAAACCTTCACATACTGGAGATGGATTTTGTTAGTGATCATTCATGAGTAATTATGTAATGATGGTGGACCCCTCATGAGGCCATTAAAGCCCTTAATGGAAGAGATATAAGAGAGAGAATCTCTTACTACATTGTGAGTATTCAAGAGAAGACAGCCACATTAAATCTACAAAAGGATACTAACCAAAATGAAGTCATGCATATCCAAGTATTGGATTTGTGGCCTCAGAGACAGCTAGAAATGTTTGTTTTTAAAGCACTATTCAGTAGATGGTATTTATTATTAAGCAGCCCAGGTACACTATTATTTTAAATAAATGCTTATTATTATTTTACATTTATGTTATCTTTATATCTTAAGTTTTCTTTAAGGAGATTAAATCACATTGGAAAGCATGTGAAACTATCACAAATATCCAATAAAATATAAATTAATATGGAAAAGAGTATTTGCATTATTTTTCCACACTATCCTCTTATGTACCTATACTAACAGATCTTTATTAAATATGAATGAACAAGGAGATCTATGACCAGAATTAGAAAGGAGTAAAGTTGTTAGTAGTATTGTGGGACACTAAGCACGTGGATCAATTCTCAACTGCAAATGATTAGAATCTTAGATGATTGAGGACTTTCATTTCTAAGCTCTAAGTAGACAAACTCTGAAGGTAGCTTGCACAATTATCATTACTACTGGGAAATGGCCTTAATTATTTCCAGTCTTGCTGAAGATCACTGTGATGAGTCCTATAACGTGGGAACAGATCATAAAATCACCCAAGACAAGAAATTCCCAAGGATACTCTCTCTCCATACAATATTTTTTGGAAGTATATGCCCTCAGTTATTCAGTTGAAGGTAAGAAGTACATGCACCTTACTCCAAACAGTGGGCTTCAAGTACTCTAAACTTTACCATAACTAGCTGTGTAGCAACTGCTACAGCAAAATGTGCATCAGCACCTGGAAACTAGGGACAATTCAATTCTTTTAAGCTTAGAGCCTAACATGATTCATTCCAAACTCAGACCACAATTAAAATCTGAACTGTCAGCTGGGTGGTGGTGGTGCACACCTTTCATCCCAGCRCTTGGGAGGCAGAGGCTTGCAGATCTCTGTGGGTTTGAGGCCAGTCTGATCTATAGAAGGAGTTCCAGGACAGCTAGGGTTACATAGAGAAACTGTCTCAAATAAGAACATGAAATAAAAAGAAGTCATTACTAGCAAGTCATGCAGACTGGCTTCACTTCATTTCTCTGCACATAGGTTTTTAAAGTGTATCACTTGAAAATGTTTAAGTATCCCTTCATATATGAGAGCACAAACTAAGTGATATTTACAGGTAAATAGATTGCAATATTTTCTCAATGAGGAAACTACTTTTAAAATAATCTTCTAGCGATTTCTTATTAAATAAATAGATAAAAAAGCATATATAGAAGTAATTATTGATGCTGGAAGCAATCTTGATACTGAATTTACTACTGCCAGGAAATATTTGATGGATTTAGCACAGAGGTAATAATAGAAAGCATCACAAAGTTGCAGAAATAGAAAATCTAAGGAATTTATGCATTTTTGGATGACCATACATTTGTTTATTAATACACGTGAAGTATCATAAAAGAATGATGTATCTGCATTCTAAACATGAAGATATAAATGCTATGGATTAATTAAAACATTGTAAACAAGTTACTTCAATGTTTACTTTAGTAACTATCTCATTTCCCAAGCTTTATCAGAGTGTAACATAGAAAATAAWATGCTTCTGTTTGTCTGTCTGTCTGTCCAATCAGGTTTTTAATGCATGCTGTTGAATGATAAATGCAATTGGGCTAATTAACATCCTTAATCAGTCAAAAACTTCCATACCCAGTAAAGCAACCTACATCACTTTTACCTCAAAACCAGTCTAGTGAGACTGCAGGAGCTGTACAATCAAGAGGAACTTTATGACTCACAAATAGGCAACAGCAATCACCAGAGACCCAGGATCCATGGCGAGCCAGCTCTGAACAGTATAGGGAAGCTGATCGGGCAGATGGCACCTCATCTGTGTAAACTGTACTTGACCCCACAGCTGAAAGCACTCTGCTCTGGATTTGGTACATCATGAATACTTGGATCACTGAGCCAAGCTCATAGGATGTCCTGTTATAAAAATATGCATAGAAAAACCAAGCTGTTCCAGTATCTCCTTTTTTCGGGATATTGATTTCTCAGCACATTGTGTAGTATCCTGAAAATTACTATTGTGTTTGTGTTGTGTTGTGTGTGTGTATGTGTTTTCCAAGACCATCCAAACACCAGTCTTTTTGCAGACAGCTTATCCATTTCATAGTCATATGGACCTCCCCAGACCTGGATTCAGAGGCAAATCAACTCACATTGATGGAACACTGGAATTGATGTGATCTGAGCATAGCAGTATGGCAGAAGACATTTTTGAGAATTCTAGGAAGAGAATTAACACACAGAGCAAGAGCAGGCTTTGTTTGATTCCCAGTGATGTAAGTCTTGTACAATTTCAGGGTTCCACCAACATTGCCCAAGAGATGTAAGAAAGGTACTTCAAAAAGCTTCAGTATTGCCAACCAGTGTTCTGCTTCTGGGTGTCTTCTCTTGGAGTTTCTCTAGTACTAATTAATCCAGGCACAGCAGGATGGAATGGAAACATCACACAGACTACAGAGTTTGACAACATCAAAGAACTAGAGCATTTCTGTTGTAATAGTCCTGGGGTGGGGAAGATGATATTAAGGGCATTCCATAAAAGCATGAGAACCTGAGTTCAGTTTCCCAGCACTCATATAAAGCCAGGTTTAGTTCAACATATATGTAACCCTAGCACAAGGGTGCAAAAACAGGTGGACTCCTGCCACTTTTTGCCAGTTAGTCTAACCAATAAATGAGTTTATTGTTCAATAACAGAAGCTGTCTTAAAAGGGAAGGTGGAGAGCTACTGAGCTCTCCTGTGTCTCCTGACACAGGATATAAACTTCTGTACTATATGTGTAAATATGTATGCCTGAACACAGGCATGCAGGCACACAGGCACACACACACAAACGTGCACACATATGAGCAGACACATAGAAAGCAATAATGTTCCCAAAGGAGTTGAAGGATGGCAAATTAATTGCAAATGCTAGTGAGAATACAAACATAATCTTTTATGATCTGGTATGATGCTGCATCACTTCTTCTGTATAAATATTATTATTTACGTATAGTATTGAAAAGCTTGCAAAACCATCTACATCCAGTTATCCCAACTTACCTTTTATATACTTTAATATACTTTTTACATTTAGCTTAATGGTTCATTTCTTTCTCAGAGGTGATATCCAAGGACATGCTAAGAATATCCACCTTGCAGGCCTCCAGCTTCTCTTGGATTCCTAAGAATTATATTTTCCATCCTTGAGATGTAGTTCTCAGGTGTGCAATGCACCCTACCCCAGTTTTATTGTCCAGGAATTTATTTATTTTATTTTTCATTGATTTATTCATGGGTGTGAAGTGTTGATGTTCTTTAGCTTCACAGTTATCACATGCTGGATTGTATCCAGGCAGGCTAGCAAAGTCTAGCCCCTATTTCTTTTGTAGCTTTGGTAGACTTCTTGCTAAATTTAGTCTATAGCATTTTCCAATCATTTTTGTCAGTTGTTAATTTAAACACATCTCCTGTGGTTTGTTCCATGAAAATAGGTGCCAAATCCCATAGAAAGTCAAACCATGGGCTGTGCTGGTATTCACTGTACATTAGGAACACTGTATAGTTTATCACTGGGAGGATTAGAAGGTCTATATCGTCCAGTCTGATGAGGCAGATCTACCTTTTCAGGGTTCCTACGGAATGTATGATATTGGAGAGGCCAACAAAAAGATATTATGCCCTGAGGACACTGATAGAATTGCAGAAAGCAAATTGACAGGTTAATTAACTGTGGTGAGTGGGAAAACCCCTGAATTAGTGAAGTTCTGAAAGAATGAGTACTTTTTGATTTAGACATGGCCATATTAAGGACCCTAACAGCAGACCAATGGGAAAATGGCAAGGCCTTCCCTGCGTTAGACTCAAGAAAGTGGCAAAGCCTTTTCTCTTGATTTGAATGTGAGTGATGGTAGTGTGTGCAGAACATGTCCATGTAGCTTTCTTCCCCCAGATATTTTGGGCCGAAGACTGCTCTCCTACAGAAAGTATGCCTATTGAGTTTAGCTAAACATGTCTCTTTCATTCAGCTGTGTACCATACACACCTCCTCGTTCTATAGCTGTAGGTAATACTCTCATCTCCTTCTCAATTTGTATGCTATAACCCTGACTTTTTAAAACAAAAGATAATGAACATCTGAACTTCCAGGATACTTCAGTATCCTGATAAGAAATCCCAGAGCACCTAATCCTGGGCTTTCTGTTTCTGTGTGTCTGTCTTTTTTTTTTTTAATTTTCTTCAATCTCTATGGCTCAGTAAGGTCTGTCCCTGAAGCCATATCAAAAACTCAGCAATTACCCATTTTTAGACACCTTTCTAGTCACAGATATCCCCTCCATTTGCACAGGGATTAGACTAACTTGGCATAAGCACACTTATGTGTTTGCCTTAGTCCTGGCATTAAATATTAAGGATCCCTCCCCCTCCTCTCCTCTTTCTCTGCTTGACACAATAATCTTTGTTGTTGAGAACAAGAAGAAAGATAAAGATGATGTTCTATATTATCTTATTATCTTGAAATGTTTGGCAGTGCTGTGTATCCTCTAGGATGGATCTGAGAAAAGTTAGTGCCCTGGTATTCCTTGAAACTACTTTTTATCCATGTCAAATCCCATAGAATAGATGGATGGGAAATGCTCCCTTTCCAAATTAGAGTCAGGTGATAATGTCTGGAATACTGGAGCATCCAATAGGACACATTAGCATTAAGAAACGTACACTAAAGTAAAAAAAAAAAACAAAAACAAAAACTAATAAGCCTGTTAAAGAGTACTGAACAGATGATTTTGTAATGTCTTTGAAGATAGATTAGGATTCAATACTTATTTCAATATTTATGACCTTTAGTATCTATCCCATTGTAATTAGGACTTACTGCTAAGATAGTGAGGCTTTCTTTATGTCTCTCCTCAATTGTTTATTAGTTATCTGTTTGTGTAGTTCAATGTCTATTTTTCTGTGGATGTCAAGGCATGGGAAGACCATCATATCCACAAGATATGTTCTTATATTGCTTTTTTAAACTATGACATAAATATATCTCAAGGGAAGCCATGATAGTTCTTATAATCAGAGTACCTTCGTGATGAGCCAGCATGGTGAGAGAATTCCCCCTTGTAGGTGTGAAGAGTAGTAAAGAAGCATTTTGATATCTTTCAGGAGCACAAATTAGACATGTCCTGGCTTTGAATGCAGGATTGGCTTATATGAAATCCACTGTTACTTGTGCATGTTAGCTGCTGTAATTTACTAGGTACATACTAAGTCAATAATTTGCTGCCGTGTTACTCTCCTCTCAGAGAGGGTACTTTAGGAGTCTAACTGGGTTTACACAGTGCCATACTTCAGGGCAGGCACTGGGCCCAGCAGTAGACAATAAATACAAAACCAATTCAATGGAAATTTTGGAGTTATTTTATCATAATGCTTTGTCCAGGCTTTTTGATGTTGTTCTTTAACTTATAGTTCTTTTGCTTATACGCTATAGATTACAAACATATAAATGTTATAAACTTGCTTATAAACTATAGCTTATAGATTTTGTTTTATGGGGTTTTGGTATATGAATTTGTATGGGTTTCCTGTGATTTTTCTTTTGCTCGTTGTTTTCTCTTTGTTTTTTCTTATACTGGATTGCTTGATATTATTATTATTATTTATTATTATTTATTGTTCTTTTACATTTCTGTTTTTATTCCAATGAGAAAACAACTTAACAGCTAGTTACAGATAATATAATTAATGCAGATTCAGAATTCCTATACACTTCTTCCTTGAATTAATGAAACAAGCTGATTCTGAAATTACACATTTGATAGAGATGATGACTATCTTAGAGATGTCATTGCAGACTGAGGCTAGTGGTGCTTTGATTTATATATATATACATATCAAAATACAACAATTTTTAGACATTAAAACATAAAAAAAGTTATCGATATTGTGGTGATTTGTGTATGCTTGGCCCAGGAAGGGTGTGGTACTATTAGAGAGTGTGGCCCTCTTAGAGTAGTTGTGGCCCTTGTTGGAGTAGGTGTGGCACTGTGGAGGTGGGCTTTAAGGCCCTCATCCTAGCTGTCAGTATTCTGCTAACAACCTTCAGGTGAAGATGTAGAACTCCCAGCTTCTCCTGTGCCATGCTTGCTTGGATGCTGCCATGCTCCTACCTTGATGAGAATGGACTGAGAAACTACTGGATTCTTGGACTTCCAATTCACAGTTGACCATCACTTGGGAGTTGGACTACAGTAAGTCATCATAATAAATTTCTTCAATACAGAAAGACATTCCATACATTCTGTGACTATAGAGTACCCTGACTAATACAGAAGTATTATACAATTACACAGGACAAACAATTATGGATAATTCTTAAAAATATTGAAGATGATGCTCATAGAAATGAAGGGGTATAAGGAAGAGCCAGGGGGTAGATTAAATGATGCTTTTTTTGACTTTAAATATCCATATATAGACACCAAAGCCAGACACTATAACAGATGCCAAGAAGTACTTGCTGACAGGAGTCTGAAATAGCTGTCTCCTGAGAGTTCTCTGCCAGAGCCTGAGAAATACAGAGGGGGATACTTGCAGCCAACCATTGGACTGAGTACAGGCTCCTCAATGGGCAAGTTAGAGAAAAGATTGAAGGAGCAAAAGGGGTTTGCAACCCCCTAGGAGGAACAACAATATCAACCAATCAGACCCCCCAGAGCTCCCAGGGACTAAACCACCAACCAAAGAGTACACATTTAGGGACCCATGGCTCCAACCTTATATGTAGCAGAGGATGGCCTTGAGGGGCATTAATGGGAGGAGAGGCCCTTAGTCCAGTGTAGGGGAATGGCACAGTGAGGAGGCAGGAGTAGGTGGGTAGTTGGGGGAATACCCTCATGGGGGAAGGGAAATTGGATAGGGGGTTTCTGGAGGGGAAACCATGAGAGGGGATAACATTTGAAATGTAAATAAAGAAAATATCCATTAAAATAAAGAAGTAAAGGGTCTATTTAAGATTCTGAATAAGTAATAGACTTTTGTGTCTTTCAATTATTATTTCAACTTTATTTAATTTTTCTTTGAGTTGAAAGTTTAGAACCCAGCATTATTCTTAGGCATTTTTGTATCCAGTTTTTCAACACTAATTGCAGAGAGGTCATTCATTAGCCCCCATAGTCTTGGTGGATACTCATGCCAAAGATCATTTGGTTTTGAAATTCAACAATTTTTGGAACCTGTATTCTACCAAAAGCATCTATTCCTATTTGTCATTATGGAAATGACACACTGCCCTGGGAAAAAATGGATATAGGTCACATTGTAGCTCATGTAGAGAAAGAAGTTACAAAAAAAATCCCAGAATTTCTCCCCTCAGGTCTCTCTGGCTTCTTCCCTTATCATTTATCTCTTCTTTCATGCATTCCTGCTATGCTGTGACCTGCCAAAAGGTTATCAGCCAGATGGACTCACAAGAGCTGGTGTCCTGCTTTATTTTCTGCATATATAATGGTGTACTAGATAAATGTCTATCTTTCAGAAGTACCCAATTTTAAGCAATTTCCAATAAAATGCATAATGAACTAATGTAGAGTTTATAGATTCTTAAAATTGAACTTTAATTTTATTATTATTTATTTTTCTGCTACCTTATATAGTTTCAATTTTATTTATTTTCACACYTTATTAACTTCACTTAAAAAACACTTCATTTTATAGTTTCTTGTACTATTAAGTCGAAGTATATATCTGGGATAATTAATTCTCTTTAATATAAAATTTTAAACTGATCTCAGGACCATGGTCTCTGTATCCTATACTTCTAGTAGGTTGTGTTGTGTGTTCCATTTGTGTTGATATTCTTGATTTTGCTTATACCTTCATTGATCTATTGATATTTAGCTTTTGACAATTTCTGTAAGTCTTGATTTTTTTGTGTTTCATTCTTCTGACAATGTACTGTTGCCTTCCATCATGATATCACCATCGCTGTGTAAATCAATGGATTTTTATTTTTATTTTGAACTATTTTCTGGCACAACATATAAAAAGAACTATGGCTAATAAAATAAATAGACATAGATATGTGCTGTATTCTGTATCAGGACTCTTTGTATCACAAAATGCCCAGTGTATATGCCTCTATTTAGGGTCCTTGTGCTGTATTACCATACAGTAGGCAGTTGGGTATTAAATAAGGCAAAAATGGACTTTAATATTGTCTCTGTTCCACAAATAATAATGGTACCCAAAGGAATATAGCTCATACAAATTAATCAGTTTTTCATGATTCTGACTTTTAATATGGTTACAATAAAAATCAAAGGTGATTTTTATTATTTTCTATATTCTATGTTTACATTCCAGTTCCCCCTTCACCATATGTCCCGTAAGTCCTCTTTCCTCTGCCCATTCCCCAATCACCCCCCCCCCCCACCATATCTATGTTCTGGTACTCCCCTACATACTGGGTCAAGTCTTTTCAGGACCAGGGCCCTCTCCTTTCTTCTTCTTGGGAATCTTTTGATATGCTAATTGTGCCTTGAGAATTCAGAGCTTCTGGGCTAATTAATATCCACTTATCAGTGATACACATTTCATGTGTATTCTTTAGTGATTGGGTTAGCTCACTTAGGATGATATTTTCTAGTTCCAACTATTTGCCTACACTGAAACTAATAGAAAAGAAACTGGGGAAGACCCTGGAGGACATGGGCACAGGGGGAAAGTTCCTGAACATAACATCAATAGCTTATACTCTAAGATCAGGAATTGACAAATGGGACTTCATAAAATTACAAAGTTTTGTAAAGCAAAGGACATGGTCAGAAGGACAAAACAGCAACCAACTAATTGGGAAAAGATCTTCACCAACCCCACATCCAACAGAGGTCTAAAATCAAATATATACAAAGGACTCAAGAAGTTAGACCCCATAGAACCAAATAACCCTATTAAAAATGGGGTTCAGAGCTAAACAAAGAATTTTTACTTGAAGAAATTCAGAAGGCTGAGAATCACCTTAAGAGATGTTCAACATCATTAGTCATCAGGGAAATGCAAATCAAAACAACCCTGAGATTCCAGCTCACACCAGTCAGAATGGCTAAGATTAAAAACTCAAGAGACAACAGGTGTTGGCAAGGATGTGGAGAAAGAGGAACACTCCTCCACTCTTGCTGGGATTGCAAGATGGTACAACCACTCTGGAAATCAGTCTGGCAGTTCCTCAGAAAATTGGGCATGGCACTTCCAGAGGACCCTATCATATCATTCCTGGGCATATACCCGGAGGATTCCCCTGCATGCCACAAAGACACATGCTCCACTATGTTCATAGCAGCCTTATTTATAATAGCCAGGAAAGAACCTAGATGTCCCTCAAAGGAGGAATGGATACATAAAATGTGGTATATTTATATGATGGAATACTACTCAGCAATTAAAAATAATGAATTCATGAAATTTGTAGGCAAATGGTTGGAACTGGAAAGATGAATTCTAAAGTAAAAACTTTCAAAAACAGTATTGAGATGTTTGTTCTGTACTGAAGAATGTTCCAGGTGTAAGAGTACTATGTATTTGCCTGTCTAATTTATATACATTATGAAATCTCCTATTTTCTTATTCTCTATCTCATAATTTATTTTTCTTCCTATTTCTTAATTTATAATTAATTTACTTTACAGCACCATCACAGCCTCCAACCCTCCTCTCCTCCAAGTCTACCCTTTCGTATTCCTCTCCTCTTTATTGCCTGCCCCCTTCTCCTCAGAGAATAAGATCCTCCATGGATAACAAACTGCCCTAAGACATCCAGTCACAGTAGGACTAACTACATCCTCTCTGAGACCCAACCAGGCAGTATAGGTAGGGGAAGGGAACCCAAAGGCAGGCAACAGAGTCATTGAAAAACCCTGCTCCAATTATCAGAGGTTCCATATGAAGACCAAGTTGCATATCTGTAACAAATGTGCAGGGGGCCTAGGTCCAGCCCCTGCATGCCCTTTTGTTAGTGGTTCAGTCTCAGGGAGCCCTCATGTGTCCAGCTTACTTGTCTCTGTAGATTCCTTTAAGGTGTACTTGACATCTCTGGCTCACTCAATTCCATTACCTTCTCTTCCATAGGATTCCCTGAACTTTGCCTAATATTTGGCTGTGGGTCTTTGTACCATTTTCAATCTGCTGTTGGGTGAAGCCTTTCAGAAGACACCTATGCTAAGATCCAGTTTGAAAGCATATCAGAGTATCATTAATACTGTCAGAGATGGGTTCTCTCAAATGGGATGGATCTCATATTGAGTCAGTTATTGGTTGGCCATTCCCTCCATTTCTGCTCTTTTTTTATTCATGCACATCTTGTAGGCAGGACAAATTTTGGGTCAAAGCTTTTTTGGGTGGGTTGATGTCCCTCTCCCTCAATTGGAAGCCCTAACCTGGCTATCAAAGGTGCTACTTCAGTCTCCATATCCCAGCTGCTAGGAATCTCAGCTAGAGTCACCTCCCATAGAATTCTGAGAGCTTCCACCATTGTTATTCTTTACTGTAGTAGAAATTTGATATTTTTAATATTAGTGTTTTATTCTTTAATGATGTCAATGTTTGATTTCTATAAATGTAGGAACTCTCAGAATTTGTGTGCAAATACTTATATTATTAAACCTCTTGCATACATTTGTCCTTTCAGCAATAACGTCCTTGTTATTCTACTGTAAATGTATTTTTTAAAATTCTGTTTAAATTTTTTATATCCACTCCTATTTTGGTATGTATTTTCAACATATATTTATCCTCATATGTAAAATTAGTTTCTTATAGATCAGGTATTGAGTCATCCAAAAAATATTCTGCATTATATATTATAATACATATAATATTATATATGCATTTATATATTATATGGTTTCGAATCTGAGTAAACATGTATGTCTTTTTTCTGGAGAAAGTATTCAAGAACATGTTTAGTGTCATGGTTTGTAATGTATTTTTCAGTTTAGAATATAAACCTATTTCTCTTCTCTATCTGTAACTTAGTACCCTTTTGCCAATATTTCCCTGTGGTTTACTGACCCATGAACTTCCATGATTCTGGTAATTGTTGTTCTGTTCTGAACATTCGAGTTAAGCATTTAAATTCTACACAAGTGAACTTATTTGTCATTTTGCATTTTGCTTCTTTCAAGTTTTATTACTTCTTAGTTTTATCAATTTACAGCAAATGTATAGGATTTAGCCTTTTCTGTATAAATAATATTTATTTGCTTTTCAAATGTTTTTCTCTTGTTAAATTTTTATTGGTTATTTTGTTTATTTACATTTCAAATGTTAGTGCCCTTCCCGGTTTCCTCTCCAAGAACCTCCCATCCCACCTCCCCATCCCTGTCTCCATGAGGGTGCTCCCACACCCACATGCCCACTCCCACCCAACCACCCTGCCATTCCTCTATGCTAAGGTATCAAGCCTTCACAGGACCAAGGGTCTTCCATCCCTTTGATGCCAGACAAAGTCATCCTCTGCTACATTTGCAGCTGGAGCCATGGGTCACTCCATGTGTATTCTTTGGTTGGTGGTTTAGTCCCTGGGAGCTCTGAAGGGTCTGGTTGGTTGCTATTGTTGTTCTTCTTATGGGATTAATCTGGAAACAACACAGAGGTCCTTCAACAGAGGAATGGATACAGAAAATGTGGAACATTTACAAAACAGAGTACTACTCAGTCATTCAGTATTCCTCAGTTGAGAATTCTTTGTTTAGCTCTGTACCCCATTTTTATTAGGGTTATTTGGTTCACTTGATTCTAATATCTGGAGTTCTTTGTATATATTGGATATTAGCTACTGGAAGATCCAGCTATACCACTCCTGGGCATATACCCAGAAGACTCTCCAACATGCAATAAGGACACATGCTCCACAATGTTCATAGCAGCCTTTTTTATAATAGCCAGAAGCTGGAAAGAAACCAGGTATCTCTCAACAGAGGAATGGATACAGAAAATGTGGTAGATTTACACACTTTACTACTCAGCTATTAAAAACAACAACTTCATGAAATTCACAAGCAAATGGATGGAACTAGAAAATATCATCCTGTGTGAGGTACACAATCACAAAAGAACACACATGGTATGCCCTCACTGATAAGTAGATATTAGGAAAAAAGCTTGGGATACCCATGGTACAACTTACAGACCATATGAAGATTAAGAAGAAGGAAGACCAAAGTATTGATGCATCAGTCCCAGTTAGAAGGAGAACAAAATAATCATGGGAGGAAGAGGGTAGGTGGGACTTGAGAGAAAGAGAGGGGAGGAAGAGAAAAAAGGGGTTAATGTCAGATAAAATGTACAGAGGGTCAGGAAATTGAACAGAGTTGTGTATCAATGGGGTTTGGGGAACTGGGGGTAGCCAATAGAAAGTTCCAGATATCAGGAAAGCAAGAGGTTCCCAGGACCAAATGGGGATGACATTACCTGAAACACCCAACAAAAGGGACAGAGAACCTGTAGTGACCATATCCAGGGGTTAGACACAGCTCCTGGTTGAGGGATGGGTTCACCCACCCTTCTTAAAATTTTAACCCCAAATTGTTCCTGTCTAAAAGAAATACAGTGACATAAAATGGAGCAGAGACTGAAGGAAAGGCCATCTGGAGACTTCCCCACCTGGGGACTCATCCCCTATAGAGTCACTAAACCTAGATATTATTTTGGATGACAAGAAGTACTTGCTGGCAGGAGCCTGATATGGATGTCTCCTGAGATGCTTGGCCAGAGCCTTAATGGTATAGGTGCGGATGCTTTTAGCCAACCATTGGACTGAGCAGTGGGACCCCAATGGAGGAGTTAGGGGAAGGACTGAAAGAGATGAAGGGGTTTGCAACCCCATAGGAAGAACAACAATTTCAGATGTTTTTCAATCATTCTTCAGATCAATGGCACTTAGGCCATTTCCATCCACCCCCCCCCCAGTGCCCAATTCATTCATTTATTCACTTCTGTTGGCTTACACTTTCAAAAACAATGTTTATATGTGTCCTTAAACACTTTCTCCTCCCTTCTAGCTTCCCAGGCACTGCACGTAGTAGAAAGGAAAAGTTAGTAGGATAAAGGGGGATGTGGACATGTTCAGAAATAGTTCGTTAGGGCAATTTCAATCATTGATGTCAGGATATCAGCAGTTTATTTCACGTAACCATCAACATTAGCTCAATCCACTTCCAAATGTCATTCAGAAAGGAACAGTGGCAGTTTAATCTGGAAAAAACTGAGAGGCTATGCCAACTGGCATGATCAGTAATGAAAGCAAGGCAAACCAATACCACACAACATCATCAGCAAAGACCAGTGTGAGCAAATCCCAAAGACCATAAAAGAGTGGCAAGGTGAACCAGTGTCACAGCACCATCTGCTATCTGTTGGGTTATATGTATATATGACATATATACATGTGTTTCCAAATATCACATGTCCTCTCAAATGTCTGCTCCAGCAAAACACCACATGCCCTTTATTTCCAGGCAATTTCCAAGAATGTACCATGTGTCTGTTCTCAGCAAAACTCTTCTCACAAGACAGTCTCCTTAAAAACATCATATGATACAGCTAAGTCTCCAAAGGTATCACTAATTTCTATTTCATACTTAATATCCTGATAACTTCCTCTCCTTGTTTCCCTCCAAGCCCACTCCCCTTCTCCTCTGAAAGGGTGAGGTACTGCCCTCCCCCATGTCTGTCCACCCTGGCACATCAAGTCTCTTTGGGGTTAGGTTCATCCTCTCCCACTGAGGCCAGACAAGGCAGCACAATTAGGGGAAGAAGATTTTTTTATAATTTATAACTTATGCTACAGTAAATAGGAGGGAAACACATTTAGCTACCACAATAATTGCATAGTTTTTGCATATACTGGGGGGTAGGACTACTGGCTCACATGCCATTTATTTATTTATTTATTTATTTATTTATTTATTTATTTATTTATTTATGTATTTATTCATTCATTCATTATTTTAAGTAAAATCATTTTATACTTTGTCCCTTCTCTATTAACCCCCAAGCCTTTCTATATGTGCTCCCTAACTTCTCTCTTGTGGTCTTTAACTTCTCCATATCTTTCAGCATATCCTCTCAAACTGATGGCCTGTTTTGTTTGATCAATCTTGACATATATATATATATATATATATATACATATATATACATATACACATATATATACATATGTATATATGACATGTTGAGACCATTAGTTTTGCCTTTGTGCATACAATTACAAGGCTGACTGTATTCATTGGCCACTTTTTATTTGATGATCAAGTACTCTTTTGTAGAAACATAAATATTTATTTTCTTTCATATTTGCCAGTGAAACTACGAATTATCTCTGCTTCTGTTATTTTCATATTTTGGCACAAGTTGTAGATGTCTTGATGTTCTACATCAAGACAATATAAACATTGCCCTGAGAAACCCTTACGTAAACCAGTCTGCTCCATTGTTTCTGCCTCATAGGATAAATCTGTGTAAGTGATATTTCCTTGTTTTATACATTAAATGCACAAGAGAGGCATAAATATGTAAAACATTGCTATCATTTTTTTGGAAGTTCTTCTTGATATTATATAAGCTTGAGTATATAAGTCCTTTCATTTGTTTCCAGACAAATCAGTTATTCTTATCTATTGTTCATTGTTCAATTTTTCTATTGAGTTTCTCAGCCCATCATTTTGCCGACATCTTCACAATGCAGTTATGATTATGTAACTTCATTTAAATAAGTGGACAAATAACCATATAAAATTGCCTCTTTGGCAATTGGATATGCCATAATCAYAATTTGGAAATTATGATTTACTTTTTCTCAATAGGATAAATCCTTGATAGAAACATTAATATCAAATACATCGTTAATTTCTTTATTTTATTTTGTTTGAGTGCAACCATTCTTATATAAGATTTTAGTTTTCTGTGATACATGATTAATATGGATAACTTTTAAATTTATGAATAACATTCCATGGAATTATATCTAAATGTGAAATATGGTACTTAATTATGCATGCAGAAAAGAAAAATATGCTTCCTATTTCTTCTTTCTCTGCATCTAAACAAAGAAAATCCCATCAAATTATCCAAGAGCATAGCACCATTTTAGAACAGGATAGATAAAATTGTTGAGACTTTCTGGAGTCAACTCAAATTAACTAAGTATTTATGCAATATTGGTAAATGATGAGTTCCATACACATCATCTTAGACTGTAGGATACCATTTTAATATTAAAATTAATTGGAGTATAATGTTGGAGGACATCTCTGGGAATCCTGATATTAACAGCCAAAGATTTAGTAACATCAGAGTATTAGAAACAGGTATGGGATCAACCAAAGGCACACATGGTTCCAGCCAAAAATGTGGCAGAGGAAGGCCTTGTTGGGCATCAGTGGAAGGAATGCTCCTTGGTCAGGTAAAGGCTCAACAGAGGCCCCAACAAAGGGAAGGTAAGGGAGGGAGGTGGGAGTGTCTCAGGTGGAGGGACATATACGTGGAGGCAGGGGGAGGG
>BDUI01000001.1:344454-358915 GCA_002335545.1 Apodemus speciosus | reverse complement strand
ATGCTTCAAATACTTACTCTATTTGTTCCTTACAGTATCCACTATGTAGGTTTGAATTTGAATAATATACATTAATAAATTTTCCTTGTAATTCTTAGTTTTCATAAGGAATACAAAACATCCAAAGAGATAAAGTACAGAATTATGTGCTTTTTGACTCTGGGGAATGTATATTTAAGAGGAGTTAAGACAAAAGATATGGTAGAATTTTTGTGATCAAGCATAGCTTAAGAATATATTTTAGGTCCATCCATTTGCCTGAAAAACTCAGGATGTCCTCGTTCTTAATAGCTGAGTAGTATTCCATTGTGTAAATGAACAACATTTTCTGTATCCATTCTTCTGTCATGGGACATGTGGGTTGTTTCCAGCTTCTGCCTATCACAAACATGGCCGCTATGAACATAGTGGAACACACACCTCTGTGGTATGGTGGGGCATCTTTTGGGTATATTCCCAAGAGTGGTATTGCTAGGTCTTTAGGCAGATCTATTTCTAAATTTCTGAGGAATCTCCAGATTGAATTTCAGATTGGTTGTACCAGTTTGCAAACTCACCAGCAGTGGAGGAGTGTTTCCACATGTTTTTCCACATCCTATCTAACATGTGTTGTCACCTGAGATTTTGATCTTAGTCATTCTGATTGGTGTAAGGTGGAATCAAATCTCAGGGATGTAAATGGAGAGGAGTATGAAGAAAAGAAGGCCAGGGACAGGCCCAAAGTGGGATCCAGCTCAATGGGAGGTCCCAAGTCTTGACACCATGACTGAGGCTATGGAGCACTCACAAAAAGGGACCTAGCATGGCTGCACTCTGGAAGACTCAACAAGCAGCTGAAAGAGTCAGATGCAGATATTTGCACCCAACAGAAGCATCTGACCCCTGTTGTTGAATTAGGGAATGGCTGGAAGAAGCTGAGGAGAAGGGCAAGCCTGTAGGAGGTCCAACAGGCTCGATTAATATGGACCCCTGGGATCTCTCAAACACTGGACCACCAAATAGTCAGCATACACCAGCTGATATGAGACCCCCAACACACATACAGCAGAGGACTGCGGGTCTCTGTTCATTCTGAGATGATGTACCCAACCCTCAAGAGACTGGAGCCCCAGGGAGCTTCGAAGTCAGGTACAGTGGGGGAAGGGGACATGTACTTGGAGAAAGGGGTGTGGGGAGGAGGTATGGGATGTGGAACAGTCGTAGGGTGGACAGGGGGTGGGAATAAAATCTGGAATGTACAACTAATTAATTAAAAATACTATATTTAGGGTACCAGAGGAATTGCTCATATTTGTTAGCATCTTCTTAGCAAGTTTTTAATAACTTTCACTTTACAAGGGTTTTGTTTTCTGTGGGAGAAAGGGCAATCATGTGTCTTACCCACAAACTTTACTTTCTTCTTTATTATTTAAATTTATTTTCTTTTATTTTATGATTGTAATATAATCACAGCACTTCCTCCTTTACTTCCTTCTCCCAAATCTCTGATATATGCCCTTATTATTTCTAAATTCATCCCTTCCTTTGTCAGTAACTGTTCTTTTCACTCACACACACACACACACACACACATATATATATTAAGACAACATTGGCCGGGCGATGGTGGCTCACKCCTTTAATCCCAGCACTTGGGAGGCAGAGGCAGGCGGATTTCTAAGTTCGAGGCCAGCCTGGTCTACAGAGTGAGTTCCAGGACAGCCGGAGCTACACAGAGAAACCCTGTCTCGGAAAACAAAAACAAAAAAAAAAAAAAAAAAAACAATTATTGGGGGGGCGGGGAAACCAGGAAAAAGGGAAATGAAATGTAAATAAAGAATATATCCAATAAAAAAAAAGGAAAATAAACCTCAAAAAAGTAAAAAAAAAAAAAAAGACAACATTGACAATTATTTTTCAATGTTATTTCTACATTTGAATAAGCATTTGAAAAATTTTATTTCTTGGCAATCTCAGGTATGCATATATTGTTTTTACATATACATTAATAAAACATATTTATGTTTTAAATTTTTAGTATTTTAAAAAAAGTATACACACATATACATAGATACACACACATTTATGGTCTGCTTATATTGTAGGTTGTTACTTGTATGTATGCTTAGGGTTGACCACTTGGAAACCAACTGGTGTTCTCTTCCCTGGAGGTTTCTTCTCAGTATTCCTTAGTTAATTATAGTCCGTGTAGAGTGGAGACTTTTATGTTCTTTTCCCTCTTCACTTGGCATATATTTTTTTGCTGTCTTTGTTCACCACATGGTTAGGCAGTAATGCTGGTTGGACATCTTGTAGGTAGCTCCTGACCTTGCTGGAAGATGTGGTGTCACTAAAAATTCTCTGAGCCCTATGTACAATGTTTTTTTCTAGATATCCTGTATGAGACTGAGCTTCAAAGCTCTGCATTTTAATTGATCAGAGTTTTCTGTAATAATTCCTATATTGCAAAGACAAGTTTCCTTGATGAAGGTAAGGACTATACTTTTCTGTGGATATTAGGATAAAAATGTGAATGTAGTTACGTATTGTGCTTGTTCAGTAAAGTGGCACTATGAACTCTTCCAATATCTGTCACTTCACTAGCCGCAATAGTTAACAGGAGATTTAGTACCACACACTATTTCCAGATCCTTGTGAATACATAAGATTTGAATTTCTTTTTTTTACTGGATATATTCTTATTTACATTTCATTTCACTTTTCCTGGTTGTCCACACCCAAAGGTCCCATATGTCCTTTTACCTCGCCCTGTTCCCTCATCCTCCCCTTCCCACTTCCCTGTTCTGTTATTCCCCTACACTGATGCATTGAGCCTTTCCAGAACCAAGGTCCAGTCCTTTCTTCTCGGACATCAATTGGTATGTGCATTGTGTTTTGGTATTCCAAGATTATAGGCTAATATCCACTTATCAGTGAGTACATACCATGGGTATTCTTTTGCGACTGGGTTACCTCACTTAGTATGATGTTCTCCAGCTCCATCCATTTGTCTAAGAATTTCATGAATTCGTTGTTTCTAATGGCTGAATAGTATTCCATTGTGTATATATACCACAGTTTTTGTATCCATTCCTCCTTTGAGGGACATCTGTGTTCTTTCCAGCTTCTGGCTATTATAAATAAGGCTGCTATGAACATAGTGGAACATGTATCCTTATTGAATGCTGGGGAATCTTCTGGGTATATGNCACACACACACACACACACACACACACACACGTGTAACACAACATATACATGTTCCTGCTTAATCAGAAGTTTGAGACCACCTGGCTACCAAGACCTTGCCTCAAGAAACAATACAAAAGAAACAAAGAAGCCAAACCCAAACAACACTTCAAATACATAGTTTTCTTTTCTCTTAACAGCACATTTCAATAGATGAATTATTCTTTGATGTGTGTTCTTAGAAACAAAGAAGACTYTTACTTTGACTTATTAGTATGTTGGAAGGTAAGTTAATTTCCAGAAYGAATACTCAAGAACATCTGGAAAGTGATGGCGTCTTTCTTTGGAATCATAAAGACAGTGAATGGAGATGCTTTTTTGGGAGGAGAAAAGATGGGGTAGAAAGACCCGTGACAGTCTACCTGTTAGGCAGCTAAGTGGGCCAGGAGCTGAGGCTCCGGGGGTTGTGGGGTAGGAATTTCTTCTAAACAGCATAGTTAACTGTTGATTTATTTATCTATCATTTGGCCACAAGATTCCCTATTAAAAACAACCTGCTAAAACAAAATACTTATATTCTGACAGCCTGGCATCGCATAYAAGGCAATAAAACCCCAGGAAGTTTCTTATGACCTGCTRGCACGGTCTTGTAAATAAGAGGCGYGGTGGCATCRGTGTTARGAAACTCGCTGCTTCTGAGGAGAGAGCTGCTCGMGCAGMTGGTGCAGGGACCAGAGGAGTAAATCCTGCAAAGTCCATGCTACCTCGATGCCAGTCATTCTCCATCTGCCACAGAACGCCTTCTTTCTTTTAACAGCAGTGAGGTGGTAGGGCTAGAGTCTTTTGGAGGGCACCTTTGTTGTTATTTTAGTACAGTGATTGATTGATATGTATTCTCCAAGATTTCATCATCCAGGTTCTATCTTCAGGATGCTTTTTGTCCATCATATGCAACTTGCATTTAGTATTTCCCTTTTAATGCTTTACTCATAATACTTCTTACTTTTGTTACTCATATGTATTATTCAAGCAATAAACTTCATGTTTTCATGAAAACAGAAAACAAGCTGCAAGGCTATAAAATAACACTTCTGGCAAGCTGGTTATGGGTTTTTCATAYGCATGGGTATTACTGGCAAACCTAAAAATAGCTATACCCTTATCACTCGATGATCTGGGGGTGGACAGAATATGATTAGGGGGCTTAATGACTCTACCAAATCTTTTGCTTTCTGCTAAGGAAATTTATTAGTGGTCCCAGGCAATGGCTTTCTATTTTATAGCGGGACATATGGCATTAAACAGTGAGTCCAGGAAAGTATTACGAGCCAGACATCGAATTCAATAAAAGATTCATGAATTGTAAAAATAACAACACCACACATTTCAGTRGCTTTATATATTACCAGTTAATCATCAGAGCAACCCTAGGGACTAATAGGGCATTAACCATTATTATTGCTGGCTTATATAAGGAAACTCAGACTCAGAAAGGCCATGTAATCATGCCCTGGGCTCTGCAGCCAGCAAAGAGCAGAGACAGTTCACTGCTGGTTGCTTTGTCTTTCTATGAGACTATACCATGCTAACCTCAGACTGTGGAAAGGTCTTTCTGCATTGTCATTTAGTAAGCCAGAATCTGTATCTCCCTTGGATCTGCTAATATATGATGATATATTGATTCTGACAGGCACAGAACTACCTGGCATATTTATAGAGGGTTTTCTTTTGAGCTTCTCATTTTATTTAATGGATTTATATTGACTTACCATTTAATACAGTTATCTACAAAATGGCTTTGATGCCTCTCTTCTTTCTTCCTTCTCACTGTATATGCTCCTCCCAGTATAGAYTGACAGGSTTTAAGGATGGGACGTGAAAAGTTAGGATGCAGTGTATAGATACAGACATAKCCTTCAAAAGTCCCAGAATGCATTGTGTTAATTAAAAAGTGCCCTGTGACCATCAAGACTGTCTTAGTCAGGGTTTCTATTCCTGCACAAACATCATGACCAAGAAGCAAGTTGGGGAGGAAAGGGTTTATTGAGCTTACAGTTCCAAATTGCTGTTTATCACCAAAGGAGATCAGGACTGAGACTCAAGCAGGTCGGGAAGCAGGAGCTGATGCAGAGGCCATGGAGGGATGTTTCTTACCGGCTTGCTTCCCCTGGCTTGCTCAGCTTGCTCCCTTATAGAACCCAAGATGGTTCTATAAGGTCCAGGGATGGCACCATTCACAAGGGGCCCTCCTGCCTTGATCATTAATTGAGAAAATGCCCCCCAGCTGGATCTCATGGAAGCACTTCCCCAACTGAAGCTCCTTTCTCTGTGATAACTCCAGCCTGTGTCAAGTTGACATACAAAACCAGCCAGTACAAAGACTAAACAAATAAAGAGTAGGCATCAAGGAGACACACTGTGCTACTGCTACCAAGTCTCAGTGGAGCCCTTTCCAATGTATAAATCAGAAAGTCCCACCTTTAACACCTCTTTTGTTATTATCTACATTTGGAAATGAGCCCTAGAAAAGCTTGTTAGGACTAAATGCAATAAGTCTCCCACATAGGCAACTGTTCTCTCTTTTTCAATGCAACTTATTATTATTATTGTTTGTAGTATATACCTAATAACAAAAAGCTCATTGTTGCTATCTAAGGAAAATAGCAGATAATTATCAAAACATGGATTTCCACAATATTTAATATGTTACTTCAGCTGATCTATACTAGGCCATSTACTTCCAGTATCCTATAAAAATCTATGAATTGCTGTTAATTTGTTGAATAAATAAAATATTTCAAATGCATTATTTCAGGATATGTACCCCATTAAAGAAAAATTTTCAATGCTATCCATCTAAGCAACATTATATTGACTATTCAAATCACTTTAAATCTCAACCTTCCTTTAATACAATTCCTCATGTTTTGGTGACCCTCAACTGCAGAATTATTTTCATTGCTATTTCATAACTGTATTTTTGCTGCTGTTATAAATCATAATGTAAATATCTGATATGTAGGATATCTGACATGCAACCCCTGTGAAAGGGTCATTCAGTCCCCAAAGATGTCACARGTTGAGAACTGTTGCTTTAAATAATATGATATGATGGTCCAAGTGTTTTCTGTGACAACAGAATAGAAAGAAGACATTTACAGCACCTTTATACTCAAAGTTTACAATGATTCTTGCTTGACACAACATTAGTTTCCTCAATCTTTCCCTAGGCCTACCTTTTCTTCACAAAATCCTATTTTGCAGGAAACTTTYTAAGTCAGGCATCTTCCTCCTGGATATCTAATCAAGGATACATAACCATTTCCTTCCTCTTCCACCATCYCATTAATGACAACCGGGGGCTGCTTTCAACAAGAATTCCGGCAGGTCAGTTCATCCAGAGTCCTTCCTACCCYTGAYATTACTTCCTGTTCCTGATCCATGCCCTGATCTCACTCAGCTCCTTGTTTCTCCAACCCTCCTTGACCATGTTGTATTCCATCTCTCCCCTCCAGTGAAAAATCACTCTGTGCTGTGTCCGATGCCCGCCATGATGGTCGTGAGTAAAGTCCCCCTTACTGTGCTTTCACGAGTNAGTGTTCCTCTTTCTCTACATCCTTGCCAACACCAGAACAGGGAAGTGGGAAGGGGTGAATAGGGGAACAGGGGGAGGGAAAAAGACATATGGGACATTTGGGGGGGCAGGGAAACCAGGAAAAGGGAAATGAAATGTAAATAAAGACTATATCCAATAAAAGGAAAAAGAAAAAAAAGAAACTTATAAAAAAAAAAAAGAGACAGTTCTTTATTTCCACAGATCTGGGATCGTCTGTTGATTCTTTATGGTGACCTGGTTAGGCTACCAGCTCCAAGATTGTTGCGGTCTTGGGCCTCTGTTTAATCACGGGATTCCCTGCAGGACTGGAGCTTTCCTGGCTGGACTGCTGGAGCCTAGATGGTGGTGCTCTCAGTCCACAGGGGTCTGTCTGATTAGCTGTCTGTGGTGCCCTGAGGCAAGATGGTGGCCTCTGCTGTAAGCCGGGCACAGACCCCTCAGCGAGTTAGTGCTGAGTGGGTAGAAGCACAGACAGCCTGCCAAGCTGTTCAGGCTCTGGGTGCAGGCTAGAGCCTGACGGGACCTGTGATGTTAGACTCGGATTCTGTCCGCGCACCTGGCCCTAGCCACTAGCTGTCTGTGTTGCTCCGAGGCAAGATGGAGGACTCCCAAGATTTGAATTTCAACTTCACATTTTCTTTATTAATATTGTTCATAACTTGCCTGTTGGTTTTTTATTACAATCAAAATTATGTTTTCAGTACTGCTGACAAGTAAAATTCTTTTATTTTATTGTGTATTACGTATGCAACAGATAATCTTGGTTATCACTTAAAACACCTGGAAAGTATAGGCATGTCAACTTTTAGTAATAACTTCCCTGAGATAACTCCTGTGGGCAAGGCTGTTGGGCATTTTTTTTTATTGTTAATTGATATAAGATGGTTCAGCCCACTGTGGATAGTACCAGTCCTGGACAAGTGAAAGTAGGTTCTCTAAGAATTCCTAGAAAAACAGGAAAAAGCAAGCATTAAGTAGTGGTTTTGTGTGTGTGTGTGTGTGTGTGTGTGTGTGTGTGTGTGTGTGTGCTAGCAATTTTGTACTAACAGCCCTCAACAATGGATAGTTTCTTAGAACTGTAAGAAGGAAAAAGCCTTTCCTCACTATCTAAAAGTTGACATTGGTAATTGTTTTAACAGAGCAAGAGAAACTAAAATAATAGACAGGGGATGACGTGAACAGGACTGATGTATAGTTTGGTCCAATGTCACTACACAGACATAGAAATATACTAGTCCCCGGCTTTCTTTACTCCTGATCTCTCTGTGTCCTCTTTCTTTTATTTGAAAGGCAAAGGGAGTATATGAACTGCAGTATGTTTCCCACTTGGTCATGTTGTAACTGCAATACACCGTAATTATGTACCATGTATTGATTCAAAATTAAAGACTTTCAGCTTTCATGCCAAATTTTTTTCCCATGGAGAATTGTGATTATAAGGAAACTGTGTTCAGTATCTATTTAAAATATTAACTCCTGGCCCAGATAAAGAATATATCATTTCATTTCAATAGCTGTCTTTTTTTTTTTTATAACAAATGCATGTTACAATTTGAATTTTAAATTTAACCTAATGTGTTTCTAAAATTCTAATCATACATCTTTAATTTTGGAGCTGAAATTAGCAGACAGGCACTTGAGTAAGATACAGAAAACTTTGAGAGTGCAATGGAAACTTGAAATGAGAATAGAATAAAAGTAAGGATTGCTTTTCTTCACAGTAGGAAATTAATGGTGAATGTGAAGATTGGCACTCTTAAATTTTCATGCTGCCTTGTTCTCGAAAATCCTCTCTGCTTTTATCGTATATAATGTCTAGTGCATACAGAAGTTTTATGTCTGCTCACTCATAAATCAATAATTGTAAAATTCTCAATCGTTGTTTATAGAAACAGGATGAATATGGGCTACTTTAGGAGGGATTTATTCTGAAGAATAAGGATTAGACAAAGTATCAATAGATAAGGCAAATCATGAAAGTTATTTCTCTGCTTCTAGGCCATTCTTAGATACCTTTCAAAACATTTACTAAAATTGTATCATGTCACAGAACTATGAAATTAAAGAATTCTCAAACCAAATGTAATTCAGGGATGGGCCTTTAAAATACCAAATAACTGAAAAATAATTGTAGAAAAAAGGATACAGAAACTTTGCAGAATTTATAACTTATCTTTTATTTCATCATGGAATATAAACCTATTGATTTATTATTATATAAATTATTACTGAAAGAATAATTTGGAAACTGCATAATGATATCAACAATATTTATGTCAATGACCTTGTTCACAAGCACATCTTCCACTTATATAAACATATCTCTAATTTCATGTTTAAGCATGGTATATATTCATGCTCATGTGCATGCACATGTGTGTGCAAGCACTTTGGGGAAGCACTCTATGTAGCACATGCAGAGATAAGAGTACAACTTTCAGCAACTGATTTTCCCCTTCAATAATGTCAACTTAGGTATAGAACACATGCCCTTAAACATGACTGCTGTTTTAGTTAGGGTTTTACTGCTGTGAAAATACACCATGACCAAGACAACTCTTATAAGGGACAACATTTAATTGGAGCTAGCTTACAGGTGCAGATGTTCAGTCCAATATCACCAAGGTGGAACCATGGCAGCACCTGGGCAGATATGGTACAGGTAGAGCTGAGAGCTCTACTTCTTCATCTGTAGGCTGTTAGCAGAATGCTGGCTTCTAGGCAGCTAGGATGAGGTTCACTCACAGTGATACACCCACTCCAACAAGGCCACACCTGCTCCAAAAGGGCCACACCTTCTAATGGTGACTCTTTCCGGACCAAGAATATACAAACCATCATATAGGCCAATGCGTTTGTTTAAGGAGACAACTTGCTGTCCTAAACTCGTACTTTAAAATCAAAGATAACATGAAACTCAGTGCTCATGGCACTGGTTGGTGGTACTTTGAACTGAAAATCTATTCATCAATATCATCCAGCTATAAACCCTGGGACCTACAACCCTGACCTGCCTGAAAGATGTATTGGTGTAAATAAAGAAGATATTCAACCACTTTTTGATTGGATTTGAGGTCCAATTCATGAGCTGAAACCCATCATTAACAGTAGTAAATGGCCACAGTCTTGAAAAAAATAGAAATGTTATTGACCTAGGGGAAGACCTATTACTAGTATTCTGCCAAAAAAGCATAGAAATAAAATTATTTCTAATGACATACTGCTAAACTTGTAGGCATATTCATTTTTGTTATTATAAGCATTGCTGTTATTGTTGTTATACAGAGGTCTTGGTTAACAAGAAACAAGTATTTTGTTGTTTATTTCTTGGTGTTACTTGGCTGTCTCAGGGTATTTGACCTTTTTATTTTTAAGTTTCAATGGTAATATTAAATGGTTTTACAAAGTAGATGTGTCAATGTTCTTCCCCACCTGTATTTGAGATACTTTGTCTTCTACATGCTTGGCTCATCTTGTCTTTATGCCTGAAGTTTTCTATATGATTTCTCATAGTTAATTTACTTGGTATCTTCATAAATTCTATTACTAGTTACATTTATTTATTAGATCTGTTAGTTACTTTTCTGTAATTATGAAGTCCATCAGAAAGGAACCTTGTAAAAGAATGTTTGTTTTGGCTTGTGGTGCCAAAGAGCTAAGACTACATCATGGGGAGACAAAGTTATGCTTACAGAACAAAGAGTTGAGAGATTACACTTTTACACAGAAGCATGAAACATATGAGGGGGGGAGATGTAGAGAGGAAGAGACAGATAGACAAAGACTGAAGGGAGTGTGAGATAGAGAGAGGGGGGAATGGTGGTAGGAAGGGAGAGACAGAGGAAGGGAGAGATAAAGAGAGATATAGATAGAGAGAGGAAGGGAGGGAGGGAAAGAGGAAAGGAGAGAGAGGGAGGGAGGGAGAGAGAGAGAGAGAGACAGACAGAGAGAGAGAGAGAGAGAGAGAGAGAGAGAGAGAGAGAGAGAGAGACAGAGAACTAGAAGTGAGGCAAGAATATAAACATTCAATAAGCTTTCCACCTGTAAAGTGATAACTCCTAAATCTTCTCAAACTGTGCCTCCAAGTTCAAATGCCTGAGCATATGGGGTATATTTTTCATGTAAACATTACCTTCTAATCCTTGACCCCCATTGGATCATGGTCATATCATAACGCAAAATGCAGTAATCCAACTTCATAGGTCCAGCTAATCTTTCTCAGGGGCAACACTATTTAAAAGATCAGTGTGTTTTTGAGAGTTAATGTCTTATCTTTAGTCTCCTATAGAATCACAAGGCAAATTACATATTCCAACATAGAATGATAAAGAATTTGCATTACTATTCTGATAGAGGATAATTGTGGCATAGTGGAGATATAATGGATAAAAGCAAGACTGAAAACAGCAGGGCCACCACCAAATTCTATAGTTCCGTGTCTAGTGTCTAGGACTTTAGTTTTAAATGTTTGGATGGCTCCATCTTTCCTACTTTGTTGCCTCGGCATTATAGTGCTCTTTATGGCTGGTGCTACTCACTGTATTTAGCTCTCCTTCACAGATATCTTGGGGCAACCATCTTGGGCTACACTTTCATAGGTTCATTCAAGGGTCTCTCATAGCATCCTGTTCTCCTTGGGCCTTCATGCAGATACTGCCCTAGCTGGCTATACATAGAAGCTCTCTGAAGTAATGTAAGAAAAACTATAACCCTATCACTCATGCATCATCAGTGCCTATAAACCACGACCACATAAATGACTGCTACGTTTGGCTGCCATGTCAGAAGTGGATTCTTTGGATCACATTTATAGAAGTTTTATAGTTACTTTCTAGAAAATAATAAAACTTCAAGATCTTCTTCTCAAGCTGGAAGCTTAGTAGAATGAAGCCTTTCTCTGAGGGCACCCTTCTCTTTGTTTCAGTGCAAAATAGCTGACCACCTCTTAATTTTGCTAATTGTACTAGCAAATAGCACTTATGCTTCAGCAGAAGCCTTGGCTGCAGCACTAAATTTATTAGCAGCATTTACTTCTCCATACTGTTCATTCTGGTTTTCTTTCTGCCTTGTTTGGTTTTCATTGCAGATCTGCATAATGAAAAACAGTAAAAACCAAAACAGATTCAGCCTTATACCATCCTGAAATTTCCTCTGTGGGCAAAAAAATAGTTCTTTGCTTTTTAATTTATGCTTAGGCAAGTTCTTAGGCTATGGGCAAAAGGCAACCAGATTCTATGCCAAAATATCACAGAAATGGCATCTCTTATAAAAGAAAGCATTCAACTGGGGCTTACTAATAGATTCAGAGGGTTAGTCCATGATCATCATGGCAGGGAGCAGACACATATGGTACTGAGGACAGTGGCTAAGTGCTTTATATCTTTATATTCAGACAGATATCAGACCATGGTGTAGGGCAGTGTGGGTCTTTGAAACCTCAAAGCCCATTCCTAGTAACATAGCTCCTCAATGAGCCATATTCACACARTTGCACTAATCGTGGAGCAAACATTCAAACACATGAAGTCATGGGGCACTCTCATCCAAACAACTACAAATTATGTCCTCTTGAGTTTGTATTCCCCCATCTGAAGTTCTTACAGCACTACAGCCTTCCAGTCTATTAGTAGAATGTCCCATTAAGCCTTGCTTGTACCAGCTAACTACTCTTTTCCAATGCTCCAGTCATGTAATTCCAATTAATAAAAGAAAAAGAAAAAATAAAACACATCAACGTGACCAGCCTCTCCAGAGCATCAGCTCATTTTCAGAAAACAGCTTCCATGTTAGTTACTTTTCCCTTGTGATAAAATAATATGACCATGTCACCTTAAAGAAGAATTGATTTTGTCTTGCCCTTCCAGAGGGTAAGAGTGCATCAAGCTTAGTAAGAGATACAACAGCAAGTATCAAAAGCCTGAAACTGAGTGACTGCAGTTCTTAACTTCAGGGATTAAGCAAAGAGGACAATCTAGAAATGGAGTAATGTTCAACATACACTCTAAAGCTCATTTTTCATGGTATTCCTTGTCCAGAAAGGCCACACCTCCTAAATCTTCTCAAATAATACCATCTACTGGGAACAAAATATTCAAATGACTGAGCTCATGTGAATTATTTCTTCAAACAACCAAGATGGTGATTTATTCTTTCTCTCCTTTATTTATTTATTCTACTCTTCTATTTCTTACAAAGTTACAGCAGTATTTGTCACAAAGGCGTTCACTTGGGTGCATCATGACACATGTGGACTTATTGCTTCCACTTTGGTCAATAGCAGTGACAAAAGTTATGTATGTGGTAAAAGTCTCTACTTTTTACATTTTATTTGAAAAATGGATTATTAAGGAATTAATAATATATTTTCAAGAAAGATTTGAATATAACCTTGAGAGTACCTGTCTAGTTATTAATATTAAAATATTATTCTTGGAGTATAAATTTCAAGTGTAATTTTTTATGTTGAAAAATATGAAGAACCATGTAAATCTGAATGATATACAGTATATTACCAAATATGTCTAGGAAACTATTAGCCAACTTTAATCTGAAAATACCAGTTAATATCTACTCATTCTTCAATGTCCCTGAAAAGGAACAGTTGATCATCTTATTTTGTATTCATTATATACACTCTGCGCCACACCAATAATTTTTATACAACAAAGATTTCAAAATACGGAAACAGTTATTCCATATTAAACTTGATGACTTGAGAACATAATTTGAGTTTTCTCAACCTCATTACTAATCATTAAAATGGAATGAATATGGATATGTTTATAGACTAATTTGAAAAATTAGTAAATAAATATTACATATGATTTGGAAATTATTGGAACAAGGAAAGTTCACTCTATACTTGCTCTCAGAATTTGGATGTGGTCATTAATTTTCATGCAACAAAACCAGAAACAGTATGTGTTTCAGTGAGATAGTGTGCATGTAACATGTTAACTATGTTTGCTGTTGTCTACTACCTGGCAGTAAAAACGAACACATTATTTTCTATTAAAACTGGAAATAGTAGAAATTTGTAACAGGTTAGTGGGAATAGCCACAATATCTATATTTTCTACATACATTTAATGTAATAAAATGTAGTCAAGTTTAGAAAACTGTTAAATTAATTACAATAAGATTATTTTCAGGAAATCTAATGAAGAAAATGGATGTATAAATAAGTATAATATCTTAATTTTCTTGCATAACTTTATTTTGTAAAATTTAGAAGTTATGTGTACATTTGATTATACTTATGCATATGTACAACTGTCTTTGTATGCATATGTACATATAGGCAAATAACTACAATGTATATAAACTAAAAGCCATAAGGATAAAGTAGGATTCTCTCAGATCAAGAATAGACAAATGGGACCTCATAAAATTGCAAAGTTTCTGCAATGCAAAAGACACTGTCAAAAGGACAAATCGGCAACCAACTAATTGGGAAAAGATCTTCACCAACCCTACATCTGACAGACATTGTATCCAATGTATACAAAGAACTCAAGAAGTTAGACCCCAGAAAACCAAATCACCCTATCAAAAAATGGGTAAAGAGCTAAGCAAAGACTTCTCACCTGAAGAAATTTGGATGGCTGAGAAGCACCTTAAAAAATGTTCAATATCATTAGTCATTAGAGAAATGCAAATCAAAACAACCCTGAGATT
>BDUI01000001.1:328922-341730 GCA_002335545.1 Apodemus speciosus | reverse complement strand
GAATTTCATATATGAATATTCTCTACATTATTTCCATCTCTCTTTTTTACCTAATTTATTTAATGTAAATTTCTCTCCTCTATCTATCTATCTATCTATCTATCTATCTATCTATCTATCTATCTATCTTCATCATCATCATCATCTGTCTGACTGTCTGTCTGTCTATCCATATATCTACCTGATACTCTCACAGGCACACACACATAGAAGAAGTTATTTTGGATTTTTTTTCCAAAACACATATGTGCTCTTGTTTCCTTTTATTTTTGCCTACCCTGCAGTATATCAAGAATATATTCTGACTTCATAGCACAAACTGATTAGAAAATAAAATTGAATTGTTGATGGTACCTAGCGAGGACTGAGAGTATCCTTGTGTGAAAAAATATTCATCATATGAGCTTGACCATATCAAGGACACCAATGCCTCAGACCCATGGAAATGGGGAGCACATTCTCAGGGACAAGTATGGATGTTGACAAGAAGCTTAACTCCTAGCTAAAACCAGGATATCTGCAAAGTATTGGCCATAAAGTTCCCTGTGAATATCAGCTAGTCCTGCTTCTCATACAGGTTTATACAATAAACCCACCTCATTGTTCATCTGATGATAAAAATTATAATAAGCATTCTACCTTGTGGCTGCTATTATGTCTCCATTCCAGCACATGGCCCACTTGATTTCAACCTTACATGATTTTTGCCATTTCTTAATTTCCTGTTTCCCAAGTCATGTCAAAGCTTTGAAGGTCTTGGCTTCAAAAGTCTTCTTTTTAATTGAAAGGAACTTTAAAAGCATCTAATTAGAGAGTGAAAACTTGGGGAAATATATATCGATCCATTTACATATCTTTCTCTATATTTCCAATTTTTACCAGCATATATGCACGCATTTATATTGGTTTACTCTGTGTTCCATCTCTTACCATTTTATGGACAATATTTGCTTGTAGGATTCTGAAATAGCTGATCTGTTATAGGGCAACAAGATCTTTCATTAGGTAACCATTGACATCTCTTCTGTCCATTGCTTTTCACTGCTCAGAAGCAGTTGACACACCTGGTTGTACTGGTCCAACCAGTAGGAAGAAGAGCCTTTGAGGCTGATATGTGGATGATTATAGGAAAGATGGAAAATAAGACTCAGAGAAAATTAGAAATTTGGAGGGCTGTCCAGTGAATGCTACAACAGCCTAGAGTCTAAATCTCTTAGGCTTTATATACTTTACACTTTTGTGGGAAACAAAATCACAAGCCAGCAGAGACAATGGCTGACACACATTGAATATCTATTCCTATCTGGAAGCCTCTCTATTCTTTTCTTCAATATTAACAGAACATTTAGCCCCTCGCCTTGAGTTTCAAGTGTTTCCCCTCTTATCATTCTATGTATCAGCAGGCCAAGAAATCTGCCAGTAGACCCTGGCCACTTGACTCTGATAGGCAGACTTTCATACAAGCAGGCAAGATGGTTTCCGAAACCTGGTTGCTTTGGATATATCACATTTCACACTTTCCTTGTGATGAAGTCCTTAGGGTTTCATTACCTTTATGGCACCCATCTCATTTTCTCAAACCTCAAATTACGAGATCCATCCTTGATAATGTGTCATTTTCTGTACTTCCATTCACTTATCTTGGTCTCATCTACTTTCCTCTTCTGTATTTATTGTCAGGATGCTAATAATTACCAAATGTGTACCTCATATTTGAGAGCAGATACATGTGGGTGTTTTCCTCATTTGGGGAAAAATAGTTTCAGAACCTCAGATTTATTTAATATAAGAATTGACTGAAGTCTTGAAATCTATCTATATAATGGTGTATTCAAATAATACTGCTGGGCTTCAGATAAACTTATATGTCCTTTCTTAAACTCCCACAATCTCTTTTCTAGTACTTTCTGATTATGTAATACATCTTTTGTCTAATATTTTTAAAGCTTTAGGACAAAATTTTATAGTGCTTTTCCTCTAGTTTTTTTCTTTATGTACCCCAAGTAAATATATCAGATAAACTGTTGTGTTTCTCTTTGAAATGTGTCTAAATCTAGCTCCTCTTAACCACATTCTGATGCATTAATTTCTGAAATACTATTATATCTTCCCTGTATATACCTTTGTCCTAAAACAGTTCATAATAATACTACACAAATAATTATCTGTTTTAAATCATCAGCCAAATCCCAGCATGCCTTTCTTCAAAAACTCCACAATACCCTCTTATTCAAAGCAGAGTAAAACTGAAGCCTTATTATTTCCAGGCTCCCCTTGTTCTGTTCTATTCATTTGTAAAACTTCAGCTCAGTTGGTTGTTTTTCTCTTGGCTTAGGATTCAGGAACCATGTTAACATCCTCAGAAATCTTCCAGCTGGACTAGTTCCCTACTAAAAACCTTTGTGTCCATCTTTTCTCTGTGAAATTGTGCTTGCTGCAGATGCTTCTGTCATTTCTTAAATCCCGTGCACTCAGTTTGGCTCCTCATTATCTCCATGCTTAAAGTACCATGTCCTGGTACTCCACAGTGTCTGCTCATCGTATGTGCTGCTATATCTTCATCTGAACCTATAGATATTATTTATTTATATTTTGTTTCTTAGATCAATAATATCACTGTTAGTATGTCAAGATAGTGTCCTTCATTTGTATTGGGAGTAGTGATGACAAATATTACAGATCTGATTCTGTTGTATGATGAATAAATGGATATTTAAAGGGATACATTTATTGATTTTGTGCTGAGTTACATAACAAGTTATAACTTGTTTGTATTTAAAGATCTGAGATAATAATAATTTTAACAAACAAGGAGCAACAGAAAAGCAAGAACTCAAAGGAGCCATGAAAGAAATCTTTATTAGGAAATGTCTGGAGGAGAGGCACATCGTTCATAGCCTACATGCATGTGGGTATTTTAGTCTTTTTCAAAAAAAAGTTTCAGAACATCAGATACATTTAATATAAGTATTGACTGAAGATTCAATCAGTTTATTTATGTTCAGTCAATAGTGCTATGATTTCAGTATCCTCATCTCATAGAATTTCTAGATATCAATAATAGAAATGAATGTCCAAATTCTAATGATATTAGAATTTGTCCACAGTTTCCAAGTAGGCATTACAGAGTTGATTTCTATAATTCTTCTGACTYTGATATATTCTTTTTCTCATGTTTTATAATGGGATCAATAATTGGAAATACAGATGTGAAAATCAAATGTTGTGTGAAATCTAGAGTTATATTTAACAGAACAAAGTATAAAAACAAMGAATTGTTTCAAATTAATTTAAATTAATTAAATAAAAATATCTTACAGTTATGTCTGTGTCATTTCTTATAGAAATTTGGAAACAAGTAACAGTTTTAATATCTTTAAAATAATAAATCTGTACTAATGTTTATTTGTTTTGTTATATGTRTTAATATTAATTGTAATAATCAGATCATTGCTCAAAGATCAGCAATGAAACTCATTATAATCTCATGAAACTGAAAAGTTTCTGTAAGGCAAAAGACACCATCAATAGACAAATTGGCAACTTATAGATTGTGAAAAAAAACTTCACTAACCATATATCTGGCAGAGTGCTAATATCTAAAATATATAAAGAACCCCAGAAGTTAACTACCAAAAACCAAAATAAACCAATTAAAAATTGGGGTACAGCCTAAACAGAGAATTCACAGCAGAATAATCCTGAATTGCTGAGAAGCATTCAGCTATAAAAAACAATGACTTCATGAAATTTGCAGGCAAATGGATGGAACTTGAAAGTATCATCCTGAGTGTGGTAACTCAGTAACAACAAAACACACATTTTATGTACTCACTGATAAGTTGTTTTTAGCCTAAAAGTTTGGAATACTCAAGATTCAATTCCCCGACCATATGAAGCCTAAGAAGGAAGACCAAAATGTGAATGCATCAGTGCTTGTTAGAAGGGTTAACAAATTACTCACAGGAGGAAATATGAAGACAAAGGGTGGAGCAGAGACTGAAGGAACGGCCATCAAAAGACTTTCCCACCTGGGGGTCCATCCCATATTCTACCAAACCTGGACACTATTGTGGATGCCAGGAAGTGCTTGCTGGTGGAAATCTGATATGGCTGTCTCCTGAGAGGCTGTGAGCACCAGGTCCCTGATGGAGGAGTTGGAGAAGGGAATGAAGGATCTGATGGGCTTTGAAGCCCTATGGAGGGAGCAACAGTGTCAACATGCCAGACCCTCTGGAGCTCCTGGGGACTGGACCACCAACCAAAGAATACACATGGAGGGACCCATGAGGATGGCCTTGTAAGACATCAGTGGGAGGAGAGGCTGTTGGGCCTGGGAGTGTTTGGTGCCCTAATGTAGGAGAATGCCAGGGCTGGAAGATGGGAGAGGGTGGGTGGGTGGGTGAGCACCCTCATAGAGGCAGGGGGAAGGGAGGATGGAATAGGGTGTTTCTGAAGGGAGACCTGGAAGGGGGAAATTTTTTGAAATGTAAATAAAGAAAATATCCAATTTAAAAAGAAGAAGAAGAAAAGAAATGTTCAAACTGAGTAGTCATCAGGAAATTGCAAATCAAAAAGATCCTGAGATTCTACCTTATACCAATCACAGTGGCTAAGATCAAACACTCAAGTGACCAGCACATGCTGGCTGTAGAGAATGTGGAGAAAGAGGAACACTCCTTCATTGCTGGTGGGATTACAAACTGGTACAACCACTTTGGAAGTCAATTTGATAGTTCTTCAGGAAAATGGAAATAGTTCTACCTGAGGACCCAATTATGCCACTCCTGGGCACACACCCAAAAGATTCTCTACTATACTACAAGGACACTTGTTCTACTATGTTCATAGCAGCCTTATTTGTAATAGCCAGTAGCTGGAAATAATCCAGATGTCCCACAACTGAATAATGGATACAGAATGTGGTTCATTCACACTGGAATACTCTTCAACTATTAAAAATGAAGCATCATGAATTTTGCAGGCAAATGGATGGAACTAGAAAATATCAACCTGAATGAGATAACCCAGACCCAAAAGAATATGCACGCTATGTACTCACTGATAAGTGGATATTAGCCAAAAAGTACAAAAACCTAGGATACAATCTACAGATCATAAGAAGTGTAAAAAGTCCCAAAAGAGGGTACTTCAATCTCCCTTAGAGGAGGGAAGAAAATAATCACAGGAGGCAGAGGGAGGGAGGGAGGAAGGAAGGGGAGGGGAAGAGCAGAATAGGATCAGGTATGAGTGGAGGGGTAGGGGACAGGAGAGAAGCCCAGATGGCCAGGAGAATAAATGGAAATAAACAGCCTTGAAGGTGGGAGGTGGGGGATGGCTGTAGAAAGTACCAGAGACCTGGGAAATGAAAGACTTTCAGGACTCAGTTGGAGTAACCTTAGCCAATATGCCCAACAATGGGGAGAGGGAACTAAAAGAGTCTGCCTCTAGTAGCTAGACAGGGCCCAAGTGGAGGGACTTTGTTACTAACCCACAGTCAAAATTTCTGTCCAGATCTGTCCCTGTCTAAAAGAACTGCAGGGACAAGAATGAAAATGAGACTGAAGACTGCATGGCTGTGCTCTGCAGGTTTTATTAGCAGCACAGTGAGACAGAGGCAGGCACTTATAAGCAACCATTGGACTGAAGTCAGGGACCTGTGTAGTTGAAATAAGGGAAGAATTGAAGAAGCTGCAAAGTGGGCGACCCCAAAGGAAGAACAGCAGTGTCAACTAACCTGGACCCCGGGGAGCTCCCAGAGACTGAGCCATCAGCCAAGCAGCATACAGGGGCTGGTCTGAGATCCCAGACATTAAGATAACAGAGAACTGCCTGATCTGTCCTCAGTGGGCGAAGATGTGCCTAACCCTGGAGATAGTTGATACCCCAGGGTAGGAGGAGGCCTGATGGGAGGGTAGAACACCCTCTCAGAGGCCAGGGGAGGAGGACTGGGTTGAGCAACTGTGTGTGTGGGGAACCAAGAGAGTGGGCAACATCTGGACTGCAAATAACAAAAAGGATACAGAAAATCATATTGCTTGAAATAGTGCAGACTCAGAAAGAAAATGGTTTCATACTCTATCTTACTAGAAGCTCCTATTTCCAAATCATCAGATGTAACTACATAGCATTTAGTAAATACAGAAACTAGAAAGCCAAAACATGACTGTTGCCTTGATAGAATAGAGAATAACATGGTACAATAGAAATTGGAAGGAACAGAGTTCTTTAGGGAGGGAAAGGGTAGTAAATACAGAAGAACCTGGGAGAAGGGTAAGGAAATGATAGGATATAATTGATCTGATAGAGGATATTGGAGATGGGAGGCCCTTTAAGGATGGAGAAGGAGGTAAATATAGGAGAAGGAGTTAAGTAGGTAAAATAATATGCATGGCTGACATAAAGAGCACATAAAAAAACCACAAAGAATGCCAGAATAGTATTAACCATTTACCTACAGTAACCTATAGTACATATAATTGTGTATAAATGTAAATTTATCCATACACACTTTATTTATTCCTCTTCTCCCAGTTACTACCTAACAACACCCTCCATTTCTTCTTTGTCTTTTGTTTGTTTGTTTGTTTTGTTGTTGTTGTTGTTTTCAGACAAGGGCCAGCCTCAAGGGTTACCAACAAGCTATAGAATATCAAATTGTAGTCTGACTAAGCACCTCCAGTCCTACTAAGGCTAAAAAAGGCAACTCTGTAGGAGGAAATGGCCCCAAAAGCAGGCAACATAGAGATATCTCATGCCTCCACGGTTAGAAGTCCAACAGGAGGACCAAGGTATGCGACCATGTAACATATGTGCAGATGGCCTCTCTGCGGCCTCTCCTGTCTCTGTGATTGGCAATACAGTATCTATGGGTTCAGGTCAGTAGATTCTGCTGGTTTTCGGTGGTGTCCTTGACATTTTAGGCCCCTATAATGTTTCCTCCCCCTCTTCCATGGGATTTCTCAAGGTCTGCCTAAGGCTGTGGATTTCTGCATCTGTTTCCATTAGATGCTGGTGAAGCCTCTCTGATAGGAATTATGATATATACCAGTCTATGAGTATAGCAAAATTTTATTAGGGACCATTTCATTGAAATCCCCCTTCCCATTTGTATTTGGTTCTATCTCTGTTCACTGGGCTACTCAGCCTCTGGCTCCTAACCCTACAGGCAGTGTCAGGAAATGGCTTCATTTCATGGCATGGGTCTCAAGTTGGACCCGTCATTGGTTGGCCATTCTTTCAAATTCTATGCCACCTTTACCCCAGCACATCTTGTAGGCAGGACAAGTTGTATGTTGAAGGTGTTGTGGTTGGGTTGGTATCTCAGTACCTTCATTGGATGTCTTACTTGGTTTCTGGTGATGACTAGTTTAGGATTTATATCCCCCCTCCTGCCCCCACTGGTAAAAGTCTTAACTAGGAGCACCCTCCTAGTGCCTTTAAGTTTCTATTGACCTATTGACCTACATATCTAGCTTGCCCTAGATATTCCCACCAATTCAAGGTGTCTCTTCCAGTACTATCTCCCTCTGTCCTGCTCGCCATTGATCATTCCGACTCCAATCCCCACCCCCATCCCCTGCCCAGTCCCTTCTTATGCAGTCACAGCGTGTGTTCTGTTTTCCTGTCTCAATGTAATTCAAATTTTCCTCTTGAGGTGTCCTTGTCACTTAGCTTCTTTGGGTCTGTGGATTATAGCATAGTTATCCACTTAGCAGGTGTATATACCATGTTTGTCTTTCTGGATCTGGGTTACCTCACTCACGAAGATCTTTTCTAGAGTCTGAAAATTTCATATTGTCGGTTTTTTTTAATAGCTGAGTAATACTCTATTGTACAGATATAACACATATTCTTTATCCATCTCTCAATTGTTTCCAATTTCTGCTTATTATGTTTAAAGCTGCTGTGGACATAGTTGGACAAGTATCCTTGTGGTATGGTGGGGTAAGGGTCTGAAAATCACTGAAGGAACTTCACAGCGATATGGTGGAATGTCATTTGGGAATATGCCCAGGAATTGCATAGCTGGATAATGAGGTAGATCAACAACCAATTTTCTGAGAAACCACCATATTGATTTCCAAAGTCACTGTAAAGGTTTGCACTACCATCACAATGGCAGTGTGTTCCAACTGCTCCTTATCCTTCCCAGCATGAGCCTTGTCTTTGACTTTGAGCTTAAGTATTCTCAAAGGTACAAGAAGGAATCTTATAGTTATTATGATTTTCATTTCTCTGATGGCTAAGGATGTCGACCATTTATTTAAGAATTTTTTAGCTGTTAGAAATTCCTCTGTTGAGCACTCTGTTTAGTTCTGCCTCCTATTTTTTAATTGGATTTTTTATTTACATTTCAAATGCTTTCCCCTTTCCAGTTTTCCCCTTCAGATCTCCCCTACACCATTTCCCCTCCTCCTCCTTCTATGAAGGTGATCCCCCCACCCATCTACCCACCCACCCACTCCTGTCTTCCAGCCCTGGCATTCCCCTACACTGGGGCATCACACATGCTCAGGCACAAGGGCCTCTCCTCCTACTAATGCCAATACGTCCATCTTCTGCCACATATGCAGCTGGAGTCATCGGTCCCTCTTTGGTTGGTGGTCCAGTTCCCCGGAGTTCTGGGGGGGTCTGACTTGTTGACACTGTTGCGCCCTCCATGGGGCCTGCAAAGCTCCTCAGCTCCTTCAGTCCTTTCTCCAACTCCTCCATCAGGGACTTTGTACTCAGTCCAATGGTTGCCTGCAAGAATTTACCTCTGTATTTGTCAGGATATGGCAGAACCTATCAGGAGACAGCCATTTAAGACTTCCTTTAGCAAACACTTCCTGGCATCCACAATAGGGTCTGGGATTGGTGACTCTATACAGAATGGCTAATATCTACTGATCAGTGGCCTTCCTCTACTCAAAGAATAAACAGGCTGAGAAAGAAATTAGAGAAACAACTCCCTTCACAATAGTTACAAATAATATAAAATACCTTAGAGTGACTCTAACTAAACAAGTGAAAGATCTGGATGACAAGAACTTCAAGTCTCTGAATAAAGAAGTAGAAGATCTGAGAAGATGGAAAGATCTCCCATGCTCATGGATTGGCAGGATTAAGATAGTAAAAATGGCATTCTTGCCAAAAGCAATCTACAGATTCAATGTAATCTTCATCAAAATTCCAACTCAATTGTTCATAGAGCTAGAAAGGGCAATTTGCAAATTATCTGGAATAACAAAAAAAACCCAGGATAGTGAAAATTATTCTCAACAATAAAAGAGCTTCTGGTGGAATCACCATCCCTGACCTCAAGCTGTACTATAGAGCAATATGATAATAACTGCATGGTATTGGCACAGTGGAGGGCAGGTAGATCAATGGAATAGAATTGAAGACTCAGAAATGAACCCACACACCTATGGTCACTTGATCTTTGACAAAGGAGCTAAAACTATCCAGTGGGAAAAAGACAGCATATTTAATAAATGGTGGTCAACTTGTAGAAGAATGCAAGTTGATCCATTCTTATCTCCTTGTACAAAGCTCAAGTCCAAGTGGATCAAGGACCTCCACATAAAACCAGATCCACTGAAACTAATAGAAAAGAAAGTGAGGAAGACCCTCAAGCACATGGGCATGAAAAGTTCCTGAACAGAGCACCAATAGCTCACACTCTAAGATCAAGAATTGACAAATGTGACCTCATAAAGTTGCAACGCTTCTGTAAGGCAAAGGACACTGTCAATAACAAAATGACAACCAACAGATTGGGAAAAAAATCTTTTCCTACCCTACAGCTGATAGTGAACTAATATCTAATATATAGAACGAACTCAAGAAGTAAATGAAAATTCAATATCAGATTTGAAACCGTCTTTTAAATTGTTGTCCAGCACTCTTGAAGATATTTCCAAAACAACATATTGAGGTTAACTTTAGTTGCTCCAGAGATGTATAGTAAGTCCATTTTGCTAAAGACACCCTACACTTCAGAAAAATAGCACAGAGACACCTGAGATAAACCTCATCTAAGTGGCCCCTACTTGAGAACTAGATTTCATGGTACCAGAATGTGCTATGCAAGAATTCAAAGGATCTAGGCAATCAACAGTCCTACTACCTAACCAATATCTTCATGAACTATATTAACAACTATTATGGCACGATAAAACTTTGAGTATAGTAGTAGTATATACACCTTGGAAATAACAAACACCTCTTTAATTGGACTTGTGCCCCATTTAACAAGAGAGATAATATATATAGTACTAGAAATGTAAGGAAGAAATTAGTCCTTAGTGATATCATAGCTATTGGAGAAGAATATACAACAAATAATTTGCTAAACTATCATGATTCCTTACTTCAAATTATAATCATTTGTCCTTATGCCAAAGATAAGTTAACCCCTCTACAGTTTACTTCCAGCATGGCTCCCCAAAGTGACCCTGATTGGATACTTATATTTTCTTTTTACCTGATTAAGGAAACTCCTCTCACAACAGACAGAGACCACTTCAGAAAACCATTAACAAATCAAATTGTATAACTGTGGAGCACAGTTTCAATGGATACATCTACACAATACTCCAATATCGCAACACCCAAAGTTCAGGGAGTATTGTAGATGATTGTGAACATAGTGGAAAGATTTTAAGAGCAAGATCAGGGATTTTATTGTGCAATTATGTCTCCTGGTAACATTAAGAGTTATATTCATAAAACTCACCAAGGCTTAAAGAGATTGGTGGTCCCACATGTGGAGCTTAGTGGTGGCTTAAGTCTTTCACGGAGCAGACTACCAGAGGCTGCCATATTGGGTTTAGAATAACTAATATTGCGAAGGACTACTATGAAAGCACCTGGTTTATTTGGTACAGGCATGAAAGAGGTGTTGTTTTAGTATGAACCATGCTGACTGATTAACATCTCTAGATCTCTATCCTTTTAGGGTCAGTTTTTAAACCATAGGTCTGACACAGCCCCAATTTCGATAATTCATCTTTAAGGTTTCCAGCAAAAAACATATAATAAGGAGTATTCACTATTTAACCTAAATTAAAATTTGTATAGGGATACTGTATATTTTTATTTTCTAAGTGAGGCAATTCTGTTTTGTTTGACGTGTCCGTTTGAGTTTTAGGGAAACCAGAGTGTTTTGAAAGTGTGTAAGCATTCAAGACTTGCAGTCTTACCAATGGCATTGGAGAAAGTGATCACATTTAATTTTGTGATTCTCTGTGGAAAAATGCAGAGGCTTTCAGGTGCATCTGTGAAAATCCTGTTTAAGAGTATGTTACTGGTAATAGCTAAGGCAGGGKAACTTGAAAAGTACAGACTCACTGAAAATATATATTATATATATTATATTTGTTCAAAGTGAAAGCAGTCAAAATAACCAGTGATAAGACATAAACAGATAGAGCCTTTTCTTAAGCAAGTATGTAATACATGAAATTGCAATTAATATGAATTTGCATTACATAGAAAGTATATGTGGCTTCTTAATTACTACATGCATATATTATATCCTCAGAGCTTTCAAATGTTATTTTAATCATTATCATGTGACAAAAGAAGAATAAGCAAGACTTCCTTTAAAGGAAGAGTAACAACCAAGTGTAAAAGATGTTAAAACAATTAATAAAGACTGAGGATAAGTGTTTACTTTATTAAAATGCTGAATAAATTTTCATAGCTCATTTCAGTAATCTCAGTATTTATGCAGTTAATCTATAATGTAAACTTGAGTTATGTGAAAGGCATGTCTATTATCTGATCTTGAACATATTCGTGGAAGAATTAATTTGTATTAATTGTCAATAAATTGAGAAAAAATAAGAATAAAGCTTTCATGTTCAGAACTAAATACTTGATTGTGTTAACTTTTTAAAAAATATTATTTTTGATGATTTTTTCAAATATTGTCTTCAATTTTTTATATTATAATTTGATTGCAACGTTATTCTCTCTTTTCTCCTCCATAAAAACCTTCCTGTATAATCCTCCACAATCTCCTTCAAATTCTAATTGTCAGTACATTCTATTGGTATATATTCCTAAATGTAACTTGGTCAGTCTGAATAATGCTACCAGCATGTATGTTTCAGGACTGGTCGTTTGGGTCTGGACAACCAATTTATACTTCCCTGGTGAAGGAAGGTTACCTCTTTTGCTCCTAGCTTTGCTTAGTTGCTTGTAGTTATTTGTAGAGGGTTGTGACTTCATGTACTTTTGCCCTACAGTTTAGGATGTTCATTGGTGATATTCAAGTAATATTTGACCAGTTCTGGTGGTCAGGTTCTCTGAGTGTAGCTTCTGAAATCTCTAGGAGACATCATCTTAAAGTGAAGTCATTGATCCCCTGGCTTTTACAATCTTTCCACCATCTCTTCCAAAATGTTCCCTTAATCTTAGGAGTGATTATGTTTTACAAATGTATCCATTGGAACTAGGGTCCACAACTATGCATTTTGACTAGTCTTGGTGGTCATTTGTTTCAAAGAAATGTTTTCTTGATAAGATGGAAGACTTCATTCTCTTGTGTGTTTAAGAACAACTGTTTATAAATTATTGTTACAGATTATGCCAGTTTAGAAAATTAGGTTGTAGATTGTCTCTAATTCATTTAATTCATTTACTAGCATTGAGTAGATAGCTGTTTCCAGTATCAGGTATATAACCAYATATTTATATCATAAATGGTTAAGAATCCAATTATGCTAGAACCTCAAGCACTATATTGAAGAGATATGGTGAGAGGGGGCAGCCTTGTCTTGTCCCTGATTTTAGTGGGATTGCTTCAAGTTTCTCT
>BDUI01000001.1:309086-320541 GCA_002335545.1 Apodemus speciosus | reverse complement strand
CACCCCTTCCCACTTCCCTGTTCTGGTATTCCCCTACACTGCTGCATTGGGCCTTTCCAGAACCTGGGTCCATTTTTTCCTGAGCATAAAGTTTTTTAATATAACTGGATGGTGCTGGGAGCCAAAGAATAAGCTTCTGTTTTCCTCCTGATTGGTGGTTGTTAGGAAGTGAAGTGTCACTTCCTAACAGTCTGATAACCTCAAGGAGCTTATTTGTTGGGGAATAAGCTGGAAACTGGTGCTAGACACAGGATTTTCTGGGAGGTAACCTGGAAACTGGTTCTAGGTACTGGTGTGTTGGTTAGCTTGAGTTCAATCTTAGGTCAGGTTCTCTAAGATGGAGTCTGAACCCAAAAGATCTGGTCTCTTAACAGAAGAGCTTGATGAGATGTCATGGGTCCTCTGCAACTATGTGTGTATGTATGTATGTGTGTGTGTGTGTGTGTGTGTGTGTGTGTGTGTGTGTGTGTGCATGCACCTATGCATACATAATTATAGGTATATGTGTTTATATAAATTTCTTAAAACTTAAGTTTTTTGGTAAAACATTTAAATTTCTTTTTATCTAGTCTGCAGTTTTAAGAACAACATATTATGTATAGTTAAGCTTCTATGGGACAATGTGACAAAAAAGTTCCTGTTTCTCCCACCCACTAACTTACCATTCTATAATCTACATTTTCCTATGACTTGCTATCCCCCAACCTCCACTTGTCATTCTACTCCCAGCTTCTCTAAGACCAGCGCTTATAGGTGCCAGAAATAAGTGTGATTGCATGGTACTCATCGTTCTGTGTCAAGCCTGCTTTAGTTAGTTGGCTTCTCACGTCTATAAAAGATGTTGGAAATGACAGGATTTTAGTTTTTAAATCATAATTCATAACTCTATTACCCAGAATTTAATAATGCTTTCTGTTATACTTTTAGAGAGAGTCTCGAATATGAATAGGATCCTATTTCCATATTCCTTATCATTTCTTGATTCTTTTTATATTCTTTGCATTCAGATCACAGCACCATCTTCTTCTGTTTTCCACTTCATACAACCCCATTCTGTGATACCTCCCCTTCTCCTCTGAAAATAGGGAGGCTCTCCTGGGTGTCACCCCACCCTGGAGCATCAAGTCACTTCAAGACCAGGCACATCCTCTTTCATTGAGGCCAGACAAGGTTGCCCAAATAGGGGAACTGAATTCACAGGCAGGCAACAGATTTAGAAACAGCTCCTGCTCCAGTTGTTGGGGGACCTACACAAAGACTAAGTTGAATATCTATTATACATTTGTGAAGGGCCCTTGGTTCAGCCCATGTATGCTCTTTGGCTGGTGGTTCAGTTTCTGAGAGCGCTCAGAGGTCCATATTAGTTGACTCTGTTGGTCTTCCTGTGGAGATCCTATCCCCTACAGTTCTCTCAATCCTTTGCCCCACTCTTCCAGAGGACTTCCCATGCTTTTTTCAGTGTTTGACTGTGAGTCTGTGCATATATTTCAGTCAATTGCTGGATGGAGACTCTCAGAGGACAACTATGATAGGCTCCTGTCTGCAAGCATAATAGAGTATCATTAATAGCATCAGGGACTGGTTCTTGTCCATGGGGATGGGTCTCAAGTTGGAACAGTCATTGGTTGCTTCATCCTTGACCTAGCATTTCTTGTAGGCATGACAAATTTGGGGCTGAAAGTTTTGTAGGTGGGTTGGTGTCCCCAGTCCTCCACTGGAGGTCATGCCTGGCTATAAGAGGTGGCCACTTCAGGTTCCATACTCCCTACTGCTAGGAGTCTCAGCTGGAGTCATCCCCATAGACTCCACCTAACCTCCCCCATCCCAGGTCTCTGATTCTCCCATTCCCCCGACATGGGACAGCTACAGATTTCCATTCATTCTCCTGGCCCCCTCTCCTTTCTTTCCCTAATTCTGATTGATCCCTTTCTTCTCCTACCCAGTTTCCTACCTCCATCTGCTTCATATGACTATTTCTTTCCCCCTTCTAAGTGAAATTCAAGCATCTTAGCTGGGCCTTCTTGTTATTTAGCTTCTTTGGGTCTGTAGATTGTAGCATGTGTATCCTGTTCTTTTTAGGTAATATCCACTTATAAAAGAATACATATCATTTTCATACATTTGCCTACAAAATTTAGTATGTACGTTTTTGGCTTTGTTTCTATGTTGTGGGTACAATAAATTTTATTGATGGTTTTCAAGAGTATAAGAGAGTAGGGTTTCCTAGGCCCCTCGTCTTATTTTGGGGATCTGGGAGGGAAACTGTGAGGGAGATGCTCATTGTTGGGGACTGAGTTAGGACAGGACTTCTCAGCAGCAGAGGCCCTCTCTCTTTATTTTGTCCTTGCTGGAGTCCAGAGATTCTTACTCCTTCAAGGCCATGTAGACTGTAAGATCCACCTGTTGCTGTGGCCATATTCATTGTAACACCAGGAAATGAGCATTACAACGTTGTTCTTGAGAGCAACGCCAGCCCCAGCATCAAAGGTAGAGGAGTGGGAGTTACTGTTCAAGTGGCAGGAGACAACCTGGTCCTCAGGGTATCCCAGGATGCCCATTAATGGGAGCTTTAATGCCTGCTTCCCACCTTCTTGATGTCATCATACTTGGCAGGTTTCTCCAGGTAGCATTTCAGGTTCATGATGGGGTAGGCACATGGAACYGGATGCCAGTGAGCTTCTCACTCAGCTGTGGTATGACTTTGCCCATAGCCTTGGCAGTACCAGTGGATATGGGGATGATGTTCTGAGCAGCCCCAGAGCTATCATGCCACAGCTTTCCAGAGGGACCATCCACAGTCTTCTAAGTGGCAGCAATGGCATGGATGACAGTTGTCATGGATGACATTAGCTAGGATGTCTATGCATATAAGGTTGGTGCAGCAAACATTGCTGACAACACATGGAGCAAGTTGTTATACTTCTAGTCATTCATACCCATCACAAACATGAGGTCACTGGCAGAAGGGGTAGAGATTATAACCCATTTGGCCCCATCCTTCACGTGGGCCCTGGCCTTTTCCATGTTGATAAAGATGCCAGTAGACTCAGTGCCATTCTCAGTACATCACCCCACTCCTGGAAGTTAGGGAGATCACACTCCTGGAAGACAGTGATAGGCTTCCTGTTGATGGCAAGCTTCCCATTTTCAGCCTTGACTATGCCATTGAACTTAACATGGGTAGAGTCATATTGTAGACCATGCAGTTGAGGTCAATGAAGGAGTCATAGATGGCAACAATAACCACTTTGCCAGATGTAGATGAGAAGATAACCTTTGTAACTAGGCACCCAATATGGCTAAATCTGTTCACGCCAACCTTTAGCACCATGTCTAAGGGACTAGGCTGGCACTGCAGGAGATGATGCCACTGTTTCTGGAGCAGGACAGAGCTTATTACATTCATTTTAATAACTAAATAATGTTTCATTGTGTATATTAACCACATTTTCTTGGAGCATGCATTCTTAAGGAGAAATATATATATATATATATATATATATATATATATATATATATATATATATATATATTTCTTGGTCTTCATTTGGGTATATATTGATAAGATAAATTCATTAGAAACTATTTGTGCATGAAAATTGAAAATATCTGTCAATGTGAAAAAGATTACAAAAATTTTTACCAATAAGTTCTAGATTCTTTTTTTAAAGATTTATTTACTTATTTTATGTATATGAGTACACTGTACTTGTCTTAAGACACATCAGATGAGGCTGTCAATCACATTACAGATGTTTGTGAACCACCATGTGGTTGCTGGGTATTGAACTCTGGAACTTTGGAAGAGCAGTCAGTGCTCTTAACCACTGAGCTGTCTCTTCAGCCCAAGTTCTAGATTCTAAGCATAAACATTTTGAAGGAAATCCACTCTTTAAAATAGTCATATGGAATATTATTGACTTGGAAATCACATGGTGAAGTAGAAAGGAGTTTACTTTTCTTTAAACTATGATTAATTGTTTGATTTAGCTACATCAATTGAATTCTTTTGAAAAATAATCCAACAGAATAAGAAATTTCTCTATTCCTTTAGGCTACTGATATATCATCAAACTGGTATGAAATTATGAGCATTGTATGTCATTCATCATAATGCAAACCAAAAGTCTATTGGTGACATAAAGATATTTTGTTAAGAAAAAAGTACAAAAGAAAGTTAGGCCCTTTTTTTGTTTATTTGTTTGTTTTGTTTTGTTTTTGTTTTTGTTTTTTTCAAGACAGGGTTTCTCTGTATAGCCCTGGCTGACCTGTAACTCACTTTGTAGACCAGGCTGGCCTCAAACTCAGAAATCTGCCTGTCTCTGCCTGGGATTAAAGGCATGTGCCACCACCGCCCAGAAAGTTAGGCTCTTGAGAGACTCTGCCAGAGCCTGACAAATACAGAGGCAGATGCTTGCAGCCAACCATTGGACTCATGTGGGCATTCCCAATAGAGGAATTGGAGAAGGGACTGAAGGAACTGAGGGGGATTGCAACCCCATAGAAGGAGCAACAGTATCAATAGTTCAGACCTCCAAAGTTCCTGGGGACTGGACCACCAACCAAAGAATACACATGGTGCTGGCCACATATGTGACAGAAAAAGGCCTTGTTGGACATCAGTGGAAAGAGAGACCCTTGGGCCTGAGGGTGTTCAAACCCCAATATAGGGTAATGCCAGGGTGGGAAGACACAAATGTGTGGGTAGGTGGGGGTACACCCTCATAGAGGCTGGGGGAGGAGAGATTTGATAGGAGGGTTTCAAAAGAGAGACCTGAAATGGGAGAAAATATTTGAAATGTAAATAAAGAAAATATCCAATAAAAACAAAGAAAAACAAAAAACAAAACAAAACAAAACTCCAAAAACAAAACAAAAAAGAAAGTTAGTCCCCAAATTAACTATATTTGCTTTAAAATGTAGACATTTAACACAAAGAACTACAGGTAACTTAGGAAAGCTTAGAGCAAAGCAGGAAAAATACTCTTCTATGGGGAAGAGCACACCAATCAATTTTCCAATACCAAAAGCTTAGAAGACACACTTGCAAGTAACATTATGCATACTGAGCAGATTGTACTTAGGAATATTTATATAAATAAAATACATGTATCGATTCAATAACCATTGAAAAAGAAGAGGCTGACAAAATAAGCAAAACAGGGAAAGATATGTGGAGATTTTTGAAGGCAGGAAAAGGAAGAAAGAAGTGTACTTATAATCCCAAAAATAAAAAATAAAAATAAAAAATCGTGTTAAAATTCCATTCTCATTTTATTGCCCATATAACAATTATTTCCTATGTAAGTACTTAAACTGAGACAATTTTTATAGCAAAATATATTAATTGAATATTCCGCCATTCCGTGTATGGCAAAAGATCAGAAAATAGCTTAAATTAAAACGAATTGACAATCTGTTAGATAATACATTGACATTAAATGCATGATGTTTTAGGCTCTCCACATGTTGCATATAATAATACACTTTAATAAAATATGAAGCAAATAGATTATTTCAAATGTACTCTTTAACTTAGGAGACTGCGAAATGCTGTTGAAAATTATCCCTTCAGTGTAACTTATATTTACTTCATTTGTTTCTGGTGAATCTTCCCTCATCAATAGCTATCCTGGAGATGTCATTTACTGCTGCAGAAATATTTTCCACTTTGTAAGTTTCTCTTACCAGATAAAATTGTTGTAGAAAACAAAGCAATCCTAAACCTCCAGACTAGACCAGGATTAAGGATCTTAAGAATGAGACAGCTATATCATATTTTTGGCATTTGAGAATTTTGGAGCCATCAAATTGGAGTTAGGTAAAAGAATAGAGTGCTGTCCTGTTTACACTTCAGTACTTAACTGATGCACTGCAGTAATCCTCATCACTATGTAGGGCACATCCGGTGGTAAAGAAAGCCTGCTTGCAAGCCACATTGTAAGACACTGGCACCAAGTTTTTGAAAGGGAAGCTAGTGTGCTGCAAGCTTTTCCTTCCTGCGTTTTGTCTTCTGTTATATTTCACTATGACAGTTTAATTTTTTTCTATGGTACTTTCTTTAGTTAGGAAAAGTGGGTGTGGGGAGGAATCACAGGCTTAGATATTTGAAGACATTCACGAATGTGACCTAAATCCCTCCCATCTGCTCCCTTTTTCTCCATATGGTGTTGAGGGTCCACATTTGCTAGGAAGAAAAAGGGAAATAAAAGGAGAAACCAAGAAGAAAACACCACCTCATGCTTTCACTGTAAGCCTCATTATTTATTGCACACAAGCCAAAAGAAACTCATATTCCAAATGTCTTTCATTCACTTCATTACCAAAGACTTTCTCTGAGTGTGTTTGCTATAAGGATTTTTCAAAGCACACACTTTATTAGTGTGGGCAAAACTTCTTGCTTATTAAATCAGCAGTGTCTTAACTTGTATTTGATTTAATAAATAGGCCCTAATTTTTGAATTCATTATAGTAACAAATATTATGTGCTTTCCCTGCTTATTTTCAATGATGTTTCTATTTTTTCTTCTTAGTGTCTCAATTATTTAAACTTTATCATTATATTTTGGCTATAAAATTATAGAAATGAATCTAAAAGACTATCACCGGGAAAATGTTAGTTCTTTGCAATTTCTTACAGTGTGTTGTCCTTTTTTTTTTTTTTTTTTTTTGGTTTATTCGAGACAGTGTTTCTCTGTGTAGTCCTGGCTGTCCTGGAACTCACTCTGTAGACCAGGCTGGCCTTGAACCCAGAAATCTGCCTGCCTCTGTCCCCCAAGTGCTGGGATTACAGGCGTGTGCCACCATGCCCGGCCAAAACTTGCTGTTCTCTACCCACTGATTCCTTATTTATCATGTCCAATTTCTGCTCTATCTTGTATTCTTAGATTAGTGATCTTCAACTAATTCAGTTGAACCTACCAGGGGTTAAATCCATTTCTTAAAGTAAATATGCTCTCTCACACAGCAGCTGTCAATTGCCAATAAATAACTCCTTAACTAGGTATAGGACATCCCTTCTACATGCTGAGGTTTAGAATGTTCTGAGCTCACATGAAGCTTGTGTAAGTTGTCAAGACTGCTGTGAGTTCATCTGTGCACTGCCCTGCTGTATCCAGATGATAATGTTTTCTTATATTCATTCACTATCTCTGACTCTTAACATTCTTGCATTCTTTCTGCCTCTTCTTCTGGATGCTTGATCCTTGGAAGGGGCCCATTCAGTGTATATAATGTATAATATATATTAGATTATCACTACAATGGATAATTTCATTATTCGTATTGACGGAGGGGTTATCTGGGATTTCAGCTTTCAAAATGTGTTTTGCCTTTTATACCAAAACATTTCTGTGAAGCTTTCCTAAAATTTTAACTTAAATGCACCATTGGGTGGTACTTTGGTTCTCTCCTACATACATATTATAATTTAAACAAATGCCAACTACAAGTTATTTAGGAATGAAAGGAAGTAGTTTACATAATTTCGATAAAATGTGACACTATATAAACATTGAATACGCATGTTCTAGGATGAAATTTTAATAATGAATATATAGAATATAAAGATAGCAAAATATGTAAAACTCTTAGGAGTGCAATATAATGACAAAAAATTATATAAGAATCTAGCAAAAAAAAAAAAAAAAGAGGCAAAAAGGCACCTGAAAGTAGAGCACTGTTGATAAAGAGGGATAGGATGCCATAGGAGGGAGGAGATGATAAAAGACAGGAGAATGATGATGTGGTCCAGGTACACTACATGAATACATGAAAATGAAGTTCAACTAATCCAGTTCAATACAATGTCTATGTATACAAATAAAATAACCTGTAAGGAAGGAATAATAAGGATTTGGGAAAGACTGCTGGGAGATGCTGCCTTCTGGATATGATGGTGCCATTGTACTCTTGAAGTCACAGCAGCTCTCATAACTTGTATTTATGTGTTTACAATATTAAGCCATTCAACATTTCAAAATAGATAGGGGACTTGCTAATGTGCCCACACCTATGCTCCAAGATAAGAAGCTGTTGGCAGTTGATGCCTGGTAGACAAAAGAGACAGTTTCCTGCACGGTGAATACTTCAGTCCACCCTATCAGTTCCACACTTCTTATTTTTAAGTTCCTCCCTTGTTCTTTTTATATTCACTGTTTGATATTAAAATTATGTGTAACTGTATTTAACATTATCTTTGCCATTATCTTTTAGCTTTTTAAACTTAACTTTTTATGTATATGGGTATTTTAGGCAAAACAAGCACTTGTGTTTCTGTGCACTATTTGTGTGCCTAGTGCCCCTAGAGAGAAGAGGGTGTTAGACCTTCTGGAACTGAAATGTGAGGTTGGTTGGAACCAAAATGGGATGCTCTAGAAGAGCAGGTAGAATTCTTAACTGCTAAGTCATTCTTCAGTCATCAAACATCAAAATCATCGTAGAAAGACTAGGGATAGAAATGACATACCTAAACATAATAAAGCCAATTTACAGCAAGTTGATAGCCAACATCAAATTAAATGGAGAGGAATTTAAAGCAATTGTACAAAAATTTGAAATAAGACATAATTGTACAGTCCATACCTATTGAAACTCAATTTAAGTTCTAGTAGGAATAATAAGACAACTGAAGGAGATCAAGGGGATAAAAATTGTAAATGAAGGAGTCAAATTATTGTTATTTTCACCCCCGGAGCTACCAGGGAACAAACAACCAAACAAATAGTACACATAGATCAACCCATGGCTCCAACCACATATGTAGCAGAGGATGAACTTTTTGGGCATCAATGGGAGAGGCCCTTGGGCCTGTGAAGGCTGTATGCCCCAGTGTAGGCGAATGCCAGGGCAAGGAGATGGGTGTGGGTGGGTGGGTAGGGGAACATTCTCATAGAAGCAGGGGGAGGGGAGATGGGATGGGAGTTTCAAGAGGGAAAACAGGTAAAGGGGATAACATTTGAAATGTTAATAAATAAAATATCCAATAACTAAAAACAAAGCAAAGCAAAAAATAAATCCTCAAAATAGAAATAAAATGTTCAGATTAAAAAAAAATAAATGGTCCCCAAAATTCTACCAGGGAACTTATACATCTAATAAACACTTTTAATTAAGTTGCTGGATGTATGATTAACACAAATAACTCAGTGGCCCTTCTATGAACAAATGACAAAATGGTTGAGAACAAAATCAGGGAAACAATTACTTTCACTATAGTCACAAAGAATATCTTGGGGGATAACCAAGCAAATGAAAGATGTAAGTCTTGAAACATCTTCAATGATGCTAGTATAACTGGATCTCTGCATGTAGAAGAAGGTAAACTGATCCACATCTGTCATTCTGCACAAAACTCAAGTTCAAAGGATCAAATCTCAACATAAAACAAGATATACTGAACCCAATAGAAGAGAAAGTGGATAATAACCTAGAATTCATTGACACAGAAGACAACTTCTAGACAGAACACTAATAGCACAGACCCTAAAAACAACAATAAATGAGGCCTCTTGAAACTGAAAAGATTCTGTAATGCAAAAGACACAGTCAATAGGACAAAATGTTACATACAGAATGGGAAAATACTTGTACCAACTCCAAACTGACAGGGGGCTAATTCCTAAAACATATAAAGACTTCAAGAAACTAGATATCAACAAATCTAATTGAAAAAAAATGGGATACAGATTCTTAACAGATGAACCAATAGCTAAGAAGTACTTAAAGAAATATCCAACATCCTTAGCCATCATGAAAATACAAATCAAAACTATTTGATATTCCATCTTTTTGCTGTTTCAATAGCAAAGATCATGAATCATGCTGGCAAGGATGTGGAGGAATGGAACACTCCTCCATTGCTGGTTGGTGTGCATATTAGTACAATCACTATGTAATTCAATATGATGTTTCCTCAGAAAAATAGGAATCAATCTACTCAAGCCCTAGCTATACTACTGTTTGGCATTTAGACAAAGGATCCCCCATCCTATAACAAAGACAGTTGCTCAACCATAATCATAATCTCTCAACAAATGAGTGGATAAAGAAAATTTTGCATACCTTTGTGTATATTAAAATTGACTTCATGTTTTTAATTAAATGATTTTACCTTAAATAATAAAGATAGTTACTAAATTGTAGGTCAATTTAAGGATACCTAGATGCTTTTTGTCTTCATTACAAATATTATTTAATGTTTTGTTAATTTTTATGTAAATTTTTCTTTTATTTATTTAAGACTTTGAATTGAAATTGTAGAGCTGGAAAGATGGCTCATCTGACAGATCAAACATGTAGACGAGTTTTAACTCACCAGCACACAATAAAATCCTGGGTGTGACGTCATAGCATGTGTAAGCCCTGTGCCCTGGAGGAGGTATGGGCAGATCACTTGGGCTTGCTGGCCTCCAGACAATCTGAATGTTCAGAGTCCTCTTCTATAATCTATGCTCACACAGATGTAAAGTGACACAAGCATGTACAGAAGAACTGACTGACTCACAAGCATACACACACAAATACACACACATAAAAGTGAAATAGATATACAATAGGTGTGATGAGTTAGAATTATAAGGAGTATTCCTATGGTAAATTAGAAACATCAATGTGCATTCAATATGCATATTATTTTATTTCATTTCTGTAGTCGTAGGAAAACAGGTGGATGTAGAAGAAATGGAAAAAAAAGAGGGTGAATGTGACCAATATAATTGTATGAAGGTCTCAAAGTATTAATGAAATATTTCTTTTAGACGTTGTGGTCTTTCTGAAACTGTTATTTCATGTGAATGAAAACTTGAGATTTCTTCTTCTATTGGTACTTCTAAGGCTACTCGGGTATGATATTAAAAGTCTATTGCCTGTTTGTCAATTATGTGTTGACTGTACTTGTCTATGTTGCCTATATTTCTCTGATTAATCTTTCAGCTTCTAGAAATCAGCCTACCCCATGCCTCTTCCTGTTTCTGGCTTTCTTTATTGAATGTAGTCATATCATATTATAAAGTGTCATATCATTTTGTTAGGTTTCACATTTATTTTCAGAGTATCATATAATATCATGTGAGACTAACATTTTGTTTCATGTGTGATATTTATTAAAATTCTTACTGAGGATGCTATTTTTCCCTAAGTCCTTGGATACTAAGAATTGCAAGAATTTATTAATTAAATTACATACTTTGTTTGAGGTTTGACTGGCAGTACAGGCTGATGTTGAACTCATGATAGAATTAAGGATGATCTCAACCTTCTTATCTTCCAACCCTTACCTCTTGAGTTCAGAAATAACAGCTATACATCACTACACCCTATTTTATTGAATGATTCAGACTAAACCAGAGTTTTCTGTGTGTTAGGCAAGTGTTCTCTTACATACTGAATTCTATGAGCATTTAGTACAAATGCATTTGTACTAAAATTTCTTCACAGAATATCTAGTATTGTTTTT
>BDUI01000001.1:290363-307472 GCA_002335545.1 Apodemus speciosus | reverse complement strand
TGCTAAAGAATACACCACACTTGACTTAGTGTAAAAAGTTTTAATAAACTTTTTTTTAAAAGGTATAGCCACATTGAACAGCATATAACTGTAAATCTAGGTATTTCATACTAAAATTGGTATTGTAATATAGTACTATATACCACTTGACTTAATATAAAAATGTTTTAAAATATCTTAGTTGTATACCCAAGAATAGTCACATAGAACTATATGTAAGTATATATCTAGCTAATTTCAAATTAATATTTAGTTCAATAAATACACAGGAAAGTAAATTGAAGAGATAGGTCTTGATAAAAGGACAAATGGGCAATTGTAATGGAAAAATGTTAGAGTTCCTGAGCTGGGAAGAAATGTAAACCCAAGCTTATCAATATTCAGTGTAGCTTAATGAGAATGACTAGCATTAAGAGAAGAAAAAAGAAACAGAAGGGTCCTGGAAAAAGGACAGTTATAGATTGCTTATAGCCTTGTGAATTAGGATAAGTGCTATGGCAACCAGTATGCCTTTTCTGAAAAGACTCAAAATAGAAATATTATCCTGTTACTGAATTCATAAGCATATATCTATTGTAATCAAAGTAGCATGCAAAACAGAATCTTGCTCAGTACTGTGTATTTTAACACTATTTATAATAATCAAGTTCTTAAATCTAGAAATCCAACAATTGCATGTGTAAAGAAAAGATGGTCTACTGTTGTAGGTTACATAACAATAAAAAATAGCAAAATTATTTTATTTTCAAGCATGGGTAGAACTGGAGCTGGTCAGATTGTTAGATCACAGATGCCCTTTCTCACTTGCATTTTCCCCAACCATATTTCTCCATCACTCTGCACATCGCAGCTGTCTTATCTACACTTTCTCCTTAACCCAAATGTCTTTATGCTTTTGGAATATCTAAAATGCTCTCCTACCTCACAGCCATCATGCTACCACTGATGTGACAAATGTTGTTACTCATGATGGTCTCCCAAATTGTGATTTGTCCATAGTACGAAGATTTCCTTTGTTTAACACAGTTCAGTTTTTGAAGGGGAATTTCATGTTTTTTTCTTCCCCCAACCATGGATCTCACTTCTGATCAACACTTAATCAAAACAAGCCCGATTTAGAAACACCGATCACCTGCTTTTTGTCATGTTCAGTAGGAAGAGTTGTTTTGTAGGAGGCATGAAAGTAGATAGAGTTCTATTTTGGTGAGAGAAGATGAGCAGATGAAAACACAAATGCAAAAATAAACACAAAAAACAACGATCAAAGCATAATAAACACATTTGTAAAATATCTCAGAATAAAGCTTACTATTTTGAGATTTATTAGTAACACCAAGGGGGCCATATTACTGTTAGATTTTAAACCCCATCTTAAACTGTATTGAGGTAAATGTCATGTAGTCTCTGAGTCTAGCTCTGAGTCCAAGAAGCACATGCAGGGCTGCTTTTATTGTTGAGGAAGAGCTTGAAGTCACCATGATTTACTGATTCAAATTTTCATCTTTCGGGTTAACTATATCTTCTTTTGAGTCTTGCTTGGACTAACTCACTTTTGAGAATTTATATTTCAGAGGTCAAGTAAATTAGCCTGCCTTTTCATCTGTTGAATGTGATAAGGTTTCTGACGTGCTTAAAGGTTAACATGAGATTATGTCTTCTTACACTGACATGACCTTTATTTTATAATTTATATGTCATGTTATACTTTTAGGATATATATTTCTTCATAAGTGGTGCCATGGGAGGCCATCATTGTTCTTATCTATAGATCCATATTGCTTTATGGGTCATGTTAAGTAGTAAGATCTCAAAAATTTATGTGCTAGATTAACAAAATACATATATAAATATCTTATTTCAGTGTGGGCCATATGATTTATATCATTTTTATTGACTACATTTTTTCATTTAATATATACCATAGATATATGTTAAATTAGGGAAAGTATATTATATATCCTGTCTTAGCATTGGACACATGATTTACATTATTTATTACTAAGTATAACTATATATTTAAAACATATGTATTGTCTAACATGTAAAATTTAGTACTCTCAAATTTTATATTTAAATGCATTGCCCAAGAGAGAAAATTAGTTTTGTTTTAATATTTCAAGTAGTTTTATATGAATGATGCAGGAAATGTGGTTTACTGAAGATACTTAAAATAGCTTTATTCTGAGTTTCCAAACGGATTTATTTCTTATCTAGTTGAATTAAACTTATTTTTAAAATGGCACCACTGACAAGATACTGAAAGTCCATTAACTATGGAGATACTAAGAGTTTAGACAATAATGAATAGGCTTAATAGCACCAGCGTTTGTGATATAGGTATATTAAATGATGGCAAGTACTCCCACACTTAAGTTTCCTGAGATCGAAACTCATTTGCTATACTGTGTCAAAACATGAACCAGATATTTTATAGGGAAAAAAACCACATGGCATTAGTTTTTTGTAAACATTACTTATTGTGAAGTCCTTGAACATAATACTAATTCAAGCAGAATTCCAAGGAGGTGTTATATCTCCTAGTTGTTCTTTTCCTCCCAAAAGGCAAACAGCAGTCCTTTTCACTAAAGGAATCATGTTTTAAACAGGAAAAGAAATCTGTGCTTAATCTGAATTTGTTTATGAATAATAAGTTTTTGTGTAATTTATCGATTCACAAGGGATGTTGATATTTTGAGTATCTAGAACACTTTCTTTCATTTTATTGGATATATGCAAATGTATTTGAATATATTTATATTGAATATATTTATAAAAATATTTTGATCACCATTTTCCATCCCCCAACTCCTCCCTAGATATTTTCTACCTGCTCACCCACACAGCAACATGCCTCTCCTATCTCGGCCATTGTAGAAAGCAAGGAAACATCAAGAAATAGCAACAAAAATAAACAAAAAAATCTAAAACCAAATTTGAATTTGAAAAATCATATATATATATATATATATGAAAGATATATATGCACAAAAGCAAACATAAAACTCATAGATCATAAAAGCAGATATAATAAACAAGCAAAATACCAGAAAGAAATATGTCCAAAGCTATAGGAGACAAAATGTCTACAAAAATTTCTGTGAGTTTATTTGTATTGTCCATCTATTGCTGGGCATGGGGCCAAACCTACAGTGTGGTTAATATACCCAGTGAGTCTCCTCTGGAAAAAATTATTTTTTCCTTTACAAGTAAATGCCAGCTGTAGATAGCTTTTTATTTAAGGGTGGAAACCTGAGTCAACTTTCCCTTTTAATAATTGAACCCCTCCTCTCTCGACCCCATGCAGGCTCTGTGCATACTGCCACAATCTCTGCGAGTTCATGTGTGCGTTAGTCCTGTAGCATCAGTAAGACACAGTTTTTGGGAGGTATCCGTGTTTCTTTGTTCTAATATTTTGGTAGCATCCTCTCTCAACTACCTATCCCTATGGGATAGGATTGCTTAAGATACTCCATTTAGGATTGAGTATGAAAAAAATATCTCTCAATCTTTGCTCATTGTCCAGGTTTGGTCTCAGTATGAGTTCCCATCTATTGCAAGAGTAAGCTTCTCTGATGATGGCTGAAAGAGTCACAGATATATGAGTGTAGCAGAATATCATTACATATCATTTTATTAATTAGATTTATTTATTTCCTTTTGCAGAGCAATGGTATTAAATTTTCCACTACACTCATGGCAGTTTAATGTTCATGGCCACCAAAGAAGGAACCCATTAAATGCCTTGAACTCTGAGAGTGGTTGGTTTCTCTCACAAGGTTTGTGCTACTATTGCACCAGGGTCTTTTTTTTATCCTAAAAATAATATTAATTTAAAAGTAATAAATAAAATTAAAAACTCATCTGATTATCTAGGTGGATACTGAGCAAGTATTTAGTAAAATACAATAATGTGTAGTATGAAAGAATTACCAGGCTTGCTAAACATATCAAGGTCTTTATACATTTGATAAATTAACATGAGAACTGGAATAAATAGGTAAAATTTGATGAGGGCAGAAAAATAATTAACACAATTTAAAAATTATATTACTGAACAATATGCATTCACAATCACCATTTCCATAGTGATATTTTCACATACTCAAAGAGCAAGAGAGAAGCCATTTCAGTTCTTTTATAGATACTATGTCTAATGAAATGTCAGCAAGATTAAGACCATATCATTTCCATGAAATATATTTCATCATAAAGATGTACAAGAAGGTATGTCACACAAAGAGTAACATTTTACCTGTTCTGTATTTTTCTCCCTCTCTCATTTCTCCATATGCAACAAAAGGGCAAAGCTCATGGACCCAGAACTCCAAGGACAAGGATTTGCATTACTGAAGGAAGATAGAAATATGTTAGTTCAAGTGACACATTGTCCACATGGAGAGAACATAACAAATAGTAATCAAACTTGGCTGGGGGCATAATAACCTACAGCAAACAAATTGAAGATGGACGCATTTGAAACATGGGAAGGGAATTTATGGGCATGCCACTTATAGCGGAACACAAAGTACAGTCCTAGACCCTTCAGTACTTGCTGAACTGATAGGTGTCATACTCACTGAAGACGAGCCTTTGTTCAGTGGAAAATCCAGGTATGTGCACCAGGGTCTTGTAAGCAAGTCACTATTTTAGATCACATTTTGTAGCTGTGACTTTTTGTAGCTCTGAAAATATCATAATTATGGAGGATATAGAGAATTAACTAATTAATGTCCATGGGAAGACAAGGTTATTCTGTCCTTCAAAAGGAATTTATGAAAGTAGTTTAATCAATCATTGACATGCAAATAATCCTTAACTAAGTCTCTATGCTTCAGTACATGGTGACATTTAATGTTCCTATAGGATTAAATTAGTTCTAGTATTGTTGCTGTAACAGTAATGTGAGACTAATATTAATTGGAATAAACTGAAGTTTTAGAGATGACACAATTATGTTCTCTGTTAATAGAAATAACTCCATATTCTGGCTCATTTGTATCCATTAAAGACATGAATTCTCTTTCATTTCCACCCCTCCCACCCTGTATATCTCTTGCTTTTTTTCTTCTACTTTTCTTAATTCTCTTTCTCAGCAACTTTATATAAAGACAGGAAACATAAGCAAGTTGCTCTCCCCACACAAAGCATTGATAGAATCATTGTAAGTATGGAATCTTTTCCTTCTAATCCATTTTTAGTAGCACAAAGCAGTAATTTATAAATTAGCAGCCAGACTCAAATTTCCATGGCAATTCAAATAATTTAACTTGTTTATAGTTTGAAAAAAATTTCACAGATATCAACTACATTTAGAAATGCTATTGAAAATTTAAAGTTTTAAATTTGAAGCCTGTATATCCTCCTAACAGATTATTTTTCTGTTAATACAAATATACTGGAACTATAGGTAAGATAATATGTGTTGCCATTTAACAACACAGTTAACTTTAATAATGGAGCTATTTTTATCCCTATTAAAAGTAATATATGTATAAATCATAATATACAATAAATGTATTAGGACAGATATTTGAATCACACAATTTTTACTTTAATATTATTGATTAAATAACAAGAATGGTYATTTTTCCTCAGTAAATATTGCTGAGTTCAAGATACATTACAARAAATTATAGGTGATAGAATGATTACTATAAAATTGTAAAATGCAAGTTATAATGCAAGACTTGACCATTTCAATAACTTTCAATTGTTTCCCCTATATTCCTAATGTCAATTTTCTCTACTTAGTAGAATATCAAATGTCAGAAATCACAGATCTATTAATTTACTTAAATATTCATCTTAAAACTGGGTGTGAGGCTATATGTATATTGTTCTAGCTTTCAAATAGCAGATGCAGTAGAATCATAGTGAGCTTAACACCAAATGGCCTAAATAACAAATTCTAAGTATATGGTTAGTGCTTGTCTCCTCAGATAAAAGAGTAAAATAAAATGTAATTAAATTTCCTAGGTATTCAGTGATTCTCTTTTCATATATTTTTTGCAGAATGTGCCAGCATTGAACTTAAAAGCTGGCCAAGATAACGAACTGTTTGAAGAATAATAAATTGAAAACACAATAAAGGCAGATTTTTTCCCAATGATATTGACTTTGAAGAAGCCATAAGATAATAAGCAAAATGTTTTTACTTTTAGCTTTACTTTTAGCTTAAGGTACTTTGTAGTCTTAGATGTTTCACAAACTACCTTTGAGAGACCAGATCTTGGGTTCAGATTCCATCTTAGAGAATCTGACCTAAAGTTGAACTTGGTCATGCAGTTTCTGGGAAATAAACTCATATCATCAGCCTTGGTAAGAAGAATCTTTACCTATTAAATATTCTCAATAATCAGGTTTATTTTTCTGATATTCTTTTATCTTTACTGCTGCCTTTTCATGGTCATATCCTTTTAGGAGCCTTGATCCTCACAATCCACATAGAATTGTTATCAATTAGATCCAATCTGAGTCTATGAACAGCAGTAGCTTCTTTAATGTATCTCTTTACTTTAAAGTAGAAATGGGCTCATAGGCCTATTATTGACAGTCAAATACCAGAAACACATAGAGGTGTTGGAAGGTAACTTTTCTCATCTTTGGTTGAGGAATTGGTGTTAAAGAAACCATGATGTCAGACTATCTAAGAAAAAAGATGACAAAATGAGGAGCTAAGTTGAGACATAGAACAATTTTCTACTTTACACTCGTATTTTGTGCCTTGAACTTGTGTCTATTACATAGAGTGAATTGATTTGTTTTCCCAATGTAACATCTTCACTCTTTAGTGTTTTCTTTAATAACTTCAACACCAAGCACTTATGTGCTTGTCCCTGGTCCTTAAGTATTTACTCACTTTCCTAGAAACTCCTTTAGTTAGCCAGTGACTAGGTGTGTGATACTGTCAAAATACTTTCCTAAATTACTAGTGTAATACATTTTCTCTGGCAACAGACATTGATTGAATAATTATGATGATAACAGTTACCAATCTGAAAATCATTTCTAGAAAAAATATGATTTGGGAAGACAGTATGATAATATTCATTATAAACAAAATTTCTTGAGCAGTTGTGACAGCAGACACTTTGTTCTGAACATCTGCAATATTTTTGTTAATCCTTTTGAAACCTCCCGGAATTGAGGAAGATTTCAGAGAGTAAAGCTTATTGCTAGGTATGGTAGCAATATTTACTACTAGTAATTTTAAATAGCAGAGAGTCTCAAAAAAGCAAAATAACTATTGTATAAAAGTGATTTCATTGTCTATTGTGTTTGCACAGTATAACTAAAGTCAGTGTCCTGAACCATATAACTTTCACCAAAGATAAACAATCCAGAAAGTCACCTAACTTAAGATAAAGCAGAGAGTCTAAATAAGTAAGTTGACACAAAGACATGCAATGCTAAAGTGTATATCTTTTGAGGTATTAATGAATTATTTCTTGCCCATCTTCCATTTACTGAGGTTAATAAATTTAATAAGCAATCTGGCTTCATATCTGAAATGTTGATATGCACATGCATTTGAGTGCTGCATGTCTCCTTGTAGTGCGATGTCTCCTCCACTTATTTGCGCTCATTCAGATCCATGAATTCTAGAGCTTACCCTGTAATGTCTGTGATCTTTGGAAGCTGGTCACTCTATGACAAAACATAGAAAATGCCCTATCCTCAACTCTGCTGGCAATGTATGTCAGTAACTGTCTCTGGCCTTTCTCTGACCTAGTTTGTGGCAGTCATCCATCAAGTCACAAGAGATACCTGCTTTGGATTCACTGCTGTAAGTTGCAGAGAAACACACCAGCCTTGAGCTGTCATCGCAGTCACACTTTCTGCACCTAGGCCATTACGTTAGTCACTGCTTTACCACCCTGTGTTGTCATTTTTTCAGTATACTAATCAGTCGGTCAGACCCTGTTTACCTGCTTCTGACAATCACTGGGCTACGGCTAGACAAGACAATGCACTAGGATTTTATCATTCAAAAACCAAACCAAACCAAGGAAACAAACGAAGTTGAAAATCAGTCCCTACAGGCTCTTTCTCATATATTTTAGGTATGGTATTTGTCTATGCCATGTAGCAAATGGCTCTTGTCAATGCAGCCTTTCCTTTGGTTGAGGCAAGCAGTTTCTGTGGCACCACAGCTCACAGAGGTTTCCGGGCACAGCATACTTTTCAGAAATGTATTGATACAGTCTGGCAGCAAATGCAAAGCTAAGCTTAGCCTCTGCGACCTTGGAACAAGCCTGTATTGCAAATAGCCAGAAAACTTCAAGCCAAGATTTGACATCGTGACCTATTGACACTCATCAGAAGCAAAATGTCTGTCCAGCTCATCTTTGCCTGGACAGAGTAAACATTCCCAACTAAAAGAGCTTGTCACTTGGCTGTTAGGACTTTTGTCTCTAAAGGTTCCAGTTATTTGTGACATTACAATTCTGGTAATGTTCACTGTTTCTTTGCTGAATATTTTATACTAAAATATTTCTAAGAATATTTTACACTTAAAAAAAACAAAGTGATCTGAAATTATTTATAGCAAAAAAAAAAAAAAGCCTGAAAGTTTTGCAAGTTTAACTACATCAGGAACTAATAATTATATACTTCCAAAAGCTTGAAGGCAAGATTGAACAATCAGATGAGACTTTTAACACATCTCCTTCTCATTCCAGAGTTATATACTAAAAGGCATTTCAGAATGTTGAAGTATTTTAACTCTCTTTGGTCCAGTTTATCTGAGGATGGACACTGAGCACAATAAAGTTAAGGGCACTATTCTAAATTTGTCTGCTTCATTTTCCGCCTTTACATGATTGTGTGTGTGTTATACATTCATGTATGCATGTGTGTGAGTGAATATGTCATATTTCGGTACAAGTAAGTAAACTGAGCTTGTGTGGAGGTTCACGATTGATACTAGGAGCTTCCTGAGTATTCTTTTGCTTTATTTCCTGACACATGGTTTCTTAATTAAAACCAGAGTCTTTAGACACTCAGTTTTCTCTAAAGATCCCTCTTTCTATTTTATAAGGCTTTTATTACCAGTGGGCTCCCATGTCATCTAGCATTAACTAGGTTCTGGGGATCTGAACACTAGTCCTTTTGCTTGCATAGCTTTAACCACTGAACCAACTCATTATAGCCTTTTATTCTCTGATTCAATAATAAATGCATGAGACAGCCATCTGCAAAGAGTTCTACTTAACAAATATTTGGTCATATCAATGATATGAGTCTCTCTTCTGGGTTTTACATGAAAAAATGCAGTCATCTGTTGTAAAACTATAAAATAAATATAGAAAATTTATTTTATTTTGGTTATTTGTGTCTATGTAGGTGTGCATGTGTATGTGTGTGTGTGTGTGTGCATGTGTGTGTATGACTGCATGTGGGTGCACATGCACATTTAAATATAAAACCAACCTTAGGTTATTATCTTCAGACACCATTGTGTTTTATGAAACACATCTCTCTCATTGACCTGCAGCTGACCACAGAGACTAGGCTTGCTTGTGGGTAGTTCCAGGGTTCTTCCTGATTGTTTCTGCATCCCTAATAATGGGGTATAAGTGGTAGTAACCATAGGAGGCTTTTTATGTGCGTTTGGGAGACTGGATTCAAATATACATACTTATGTGGTAAAATACTTAGTGAACTAACTCCCCAGCGTGAAAAGTTTATTTTAAAAGTCAAAACACAAAAATTAAAATGACAAAAAAAATCAAAGGAGGTGAGATTTTTAAACTTTGGTTTATAGTATGTTAAAAACAACCAAAGGAGGCATATAATTGGTCTGGTAATGAGTGCTGCATCATATTAATCTATGTTTGCTTCAGAGTATCTGTAGGATTTCACATGTGCATATGGTTGTGCACGCACGTGTTTGTGCACCTGTTGTTTATAGCTTAAAGATTCCAGCCAGTACCATCTGCTTCCTACCATTTTGGAATAGAAATGTACTGAACACTATTTCTTTGCTTGGCAATGATTAGAACCCCTAAGTTTCCTTTCTGGTTCTGTTGCTTAACAATTGCATGACTTAGACCATTTATTGAATTTCTTATATATGAGTTATCATCATATGACCCCTCCATCTCCTCTATTTTTAAAAAGAAAAGACAAAAAAATTAGTAGTAATTAAAATTACAGTATTAAATGTGCATAGTTTATCTGGATCCTACAATTTGCTTTCATTCAGTGTGTAATACCTTAACAAGAGCTTTCATTTTTAACAATTTTGAAGTTTGGCTGTCATTTGTTTGGAGGCTTTTGAAACCAATGCAGAATGCTTTGGTGGTTGTTTAAAGGCTTCCCAGTGATCAAAAGGGCCCCAAATTAGATAACAATGTATTGATGCTTTATCTTGATAACCCTTTGTCCTTGTGTCAAGGACAAAGATGGCATCATTCTTGATTCTATATAGATCAATGGGTTGTTCACCTGTAGCCATTTTCAAGAATTTATATACATGGAATATATACTTCCTATATGCATGGAAATCAGGCATTTATACATGGAAGCTGTCCTACAAAGTAGTTGTCTTGCCTACCACTTACCCTTTATTTCTCTGCAAGGTTGTAGATTTCTTTCTCAGAAAGAACTGGTTCATAGGAAAGTATCTCTTCTCCTCCTAGACCAAGAATTCTAGAGATCATCAGGCTAGCATTTTGTTTAGCATGGATAACAAGAACTGACTGATGTTATTCCTCATTAGCATAGAAAAGGTATAAGTTCTCAAAATGAAAGGCAGGTATCTGGTAATATGTGCTTTGATATAAAACATAGCATCACATTTTTGCCACAAGAATCCAGCTCTAGTTACTCATCCTTAAAAGCTATTGGAAATAGCTAACCCATAATATAAATTAAAAGAAGTAGATTTATTAAATGTGGTCAAATTTGGAAGGTAAAGACTCCAGTTACTAGTCCTTCTTCTTCGTATTCTTGTTGAGAGGTTAAACTCAATTGAAGGTCTGGTATATATACATAGAAGTAGATCAGCATGTGGTAATGCCCATTATTGGCTCTATGAATTGCACATTTGTTTTCCCGAGAGAAGAGTATATTAGAAAAGTCTTGCTTCTTCTAGCCAAATAATCCTAGAGATCGTCAAAATTCTTGAGATCCATTGTTTTGATGTTCTAATGGCTTGTGTCCATTCATAGTACATTCGTTTCTGGCAGACTATTACAATTTGAATAATGAGTTATCAAAGCCTACAGATCTTCTCCCATTTGACCTTATAAAAGGTGGTGCAGACCTAATTTGCCTCAGGAAACCATCTAAGAAGTAGTTCTTCTTTAAAGAATGCTTTCATCCTGCTTTATTGAATTGGTAAACTGGCTGCCTCTTTGGTTCTCCCTTCTCCCCTGCCTCATTACCTTTCCCACTTGGCTCTTTTTCCCTGCAGCTGCATTTCCAAATAACACGCTGACATGTAGTCTTTGCTCCAGTTGTATAGTTTATTTTAGAAACAGATGACGACTGGCATTACTTCTACTGCAAACTCACTCTGGTTAGTGTGTGTCCTCCAGATTAGTTTTCAAACTGTTTTTCTTCTCACATTAGTTTTATGCTTTTGCATTGTGATCTTATGTGATAGAGATTAATATTTTATTACTTTATTTTTTCTTTTATGGCAAAATATCCATCATTACTATGTAATTATATAATATATTTTAAATGAGTAAGCTTACTGGTGGTTTATYTTTTGTATGTATGTATAATATTTTTATTATGTATGATATATTTAAGTTTTTCTTAGGTTTAATATATTTAAATATTTTAGTAATTACAGAATTTGATACATGCATACTCTATTAACATCATTTCTACCTTCCTTTCTTCCCTCCAACTCCTCCTGTGACTCCCACATCTCAAATTTATGAATTCTTTGTTAATCATCATTTTTATATAAACAGGTACATATGTATGCATGTATATCCTTGTAAATCAGTGTTCTAGTGGGGTTTTTTGTTTTTGTTTTTRTTTGTTTTGTATGTATATAAGTTTATGTTTGACCACTTGAGATTGGACAATCTATCTAGGGTTTCATTCCTCAAAAATATCATTTCTTCCTTTCTCAGATATCATAGATCTCTGTAGCTCTTGATCTATACGTGGAACCTTGTGAAATCATTTCTGTTCATTTTGGCATGTCTAATGTTTTGATTGTATTTCAGACCTGTTTTAGGGAAGCATAGTTTAGAGATTTCATGGGTACATTATTCCTGTCTTGTCCAGAAGACAGGAATTATCCTATAGCAGGGGTCCTGCCCTCTAGCTTTTACAATCTTTCTTCCTCCTTTTCTACAATATTTACTAAGCTTTCTATGTAGTAGTTCCATTACAGATGTATCAATTGAGATTTGAAACCTGAATTTGACTAGCTGTGGATCTTTTGTGTGTGTGTCTTTGTCTGCTAGAAAAAGGTTATTTAATGAGGGATGAGAGCTACATTTATCTTTTAGTATAAGTATTTAGAATAGAGATAAAATTGTATTGGTTGAGTGAAGTGACTGTAATAAATATTTTCAAGGTTCCATTATCTCTCCATCCAAGCTTGATTGGTTAGGTTTACAGTACCTGACATGAATTTACTCCTACTGAGTAAACATACAATCCAAACAGTTATGTGCTACTCCCCCTGCCCGAGTACAACATTGACATATCATGCCAATCAAGACATTGTTGTGCTGCATATTTTTTGCATCTGTAGACTACTCATTTTTCCTATCTCTTGGGACCTTCTTTACTATCTTCTGATACTGTTAGAGCCAGTGCATGGGAAGGAGGCTGCCAGGTCAGTTGCAGCCCAATACCTTCAGGTTTTGTGTCCAAATATTTGGCATCAATAAGGCAATGGATCTTAGCTTCTAGTTTTAGAAGAGAAATAAGGACAATGTCATTAACCTATTTTGATTGGGTAGTCTTCATGTTGTTTCTTATTAGGCTTTGATATTTTTGGCTCTGAATCCACAGTGAAAATTGTTTCTGGCAAAAATTGTTACACTGATATTTTTGGTGTGTATGTGTTTGTGTGTGTGAGAGCATGTGTGTGTGTGTGTGTGTGTGTGTGTGTGTGTGTGTGTGTGTGTATCTGTATGTGTATATAATTGGCCCTCTTGCAACACTAAAACCAGGTCTAAGAGGACTACTAAACTATTGCAAGATCAGTTTCATTTTTCTGTGTTAAACAAAATATGAGGCTCTGGTACTGCCAAAGGAACCTTTCACTGACACATTGCTCAGTACACTAGAAATTGTTTTGCCAGTCTTTCCTGTGAGGAAGTTTCTAATTCTTAGTTCTACTCAATCTTGTGTACGTCCTGCCTGATTTTAGTTGTATGTATATTTATATGTATTTAGTGTCAACCCTTTTTATACATTATGGAATGTGTTAATACTATCTGAAAGCATATGGTTATTTGACTCCTTTTTCTATTCACTGGTTAGTTCAGTGGAGATCTTTGGAAGCTCATATAAAATGGTAAGGTATATCATTGAAAATATAGCTCAAAAACAATATTTATGTGTTGGTATCCATATTATTTGAAAGTTAAACATGTCAAAATGAATGAATAATTGGTTATTCACATACTACATAGCTAATATTCTTTTTCTGACATATAGGAGTTTAGGATTAATTTTCAACCAAAATATTTATAACGTATCAAAATAATGATGTCACAGATGATTATAACAATTAAAATAGTATATAGGTTTTATCAGAGTTTAAGCTTTAATATTTCATTTCTGAGATAAATGTGGATTAATGTCTGTTAATATGCTCTTAATAATGAAAATTATTTATAGATATTGTAGATATAGTACTTTCAATGTCTGTAGAAGAATTTATGGTATTAAGTTGAGGTCTCCATTTATGACTTGTTTACTTGTATTGAAGTTTTCAGATTTCAGCAGAGAACTCACAAATAAAGTTACTAAATTAATATTTGTTGCTTAGCTTTTTTTTGTTAGAAAAATTTTGTATCGCTCCATATTATTTGTTCCTTAGAAATGACAGTGTTTGCGATAGGATAATTCTTGACAGATTGGTGGCATTAAGAAGATGGAAATATTTTGTAAGAAATGCTGCTCCACTGGAGGAACTGCTCAAAAGTTTCCAATTTGAATGATGCACATCCACAGAAGAGTCTGGCAAGTACAGTTTTAAAGTGTGAGGACAATGGAGACTAACATGCATTGTTTTCACATGAATGAAAATCGCTGATGAAGATTTTGTTTCTGTTATAAATCTGAAGGGAAAATTACAGTGCAGCTTCTCTGTGAATCTTCTTTTGTTATTTAACACTTTTCAATGAAGATTTTATTGACTAATTATAAAATTACCAAGGTAAGTAGCACAAAATGGTCATTTATATTCAGTATTCAAGCACAATTACAATGTTTTAACACACCATATTCTTACTTCATTAAACTTATTTTATACATTTACAGGTTTAGAGGTCTATGGGTAACCCTTCTGTCACTGGTATAGATGTCTACTACGGGAAGATACAACATTCAAAGATAAAATTTACAAAACTGACCATACTTGGCAAGTTCTGTAAGAGAAATTGAATGCTATAAAGTAGAACAATTCTTTTGTTTAGTGTAGAAAATGTTTTAATTAACCTTTTTGAAACTATTAAAAGTTTAATTGGGCAGAAATGAAAATGTCCTAAAGAAAAATTTGTCTTCTTAATATTGTTATCTGATTATCAGAATAATAGCCCTTTATTCCCCAATTAGAATTTCCGTAAGAGTTTTACATGGAGAGAAGGAAAAATCTGGGGTCCCAGCACTAACATTGGGTAAATTTTCTCCAGAGCTGATTTCACGAGATTCTGACTTGTCAGAACACCAGCAGGTTCAATAGACAGTTTTCTTGAGTATGACCCCACCTTGACCTGAATGCTTCATGTTGTTTTAGGGTAACAATGATGGACTTGTGGTAGCCACTGGACCTCTTTGTTTCTGTGTTCAAGGAGAACACATTCAATACACCCTTCTTCTACATTTCCTTACTACTTTGTCTGTTTAACTGGGCTGTTGAGGATAGGTGGCCTAGTTTAGTTTGTTATGGCTTCAGACCTAATGCATTTAAGAACAATATTGAACAAGAACACGACATCCTATGTTTCTTGTCTATGTCCTTCAAATGATATAAATCACTTCAGTTTGAATTCTTGGGAAGATTTAAAAGTAACCAATATAGAAGTGACAGTGTATCTCTTTAGTCTTGGTTCGATCCCGGGTTTCAGCACCAGATGCAATGCGCGCTATCTTCCTGCCCGCAGGAAACACGCGGCACACATTAGGATCCTTCTGCAGTAACAAGCTTTATTCCTCTTGAGAGGGAGAGGAGAAGCTTACAGAACTGGAGACTCCCGGAGACAGACTGACACTCCTGGAGTCTGCTTGAAAACTGACGGAGATGCAAACCACGCAAGATCCCGCCCTTAAATACAGTTACGGTCTGCCTAAGACGTGTCGCCTCCTGGTTGGCTGCAGCTCCTGGAGCCAAATGACGCCACGGGAGAGGCGGAGACAGAGGCATGGGAAATTGCCCAGCACATGGTACCCACGGGCGCTATCAGCGCCATCTTGTAATGGCGGATGTAAGGGCGGCTCTCTACATGACGTCACGGGAGAGGCGGAGACCGAGGCATGGGAAACCGCCAGCATGTGGTGCCTGTGGGAAGCCAGCGCCATGTTGTAATGGCGGATGTAAGAACGGCTTCTTACACTTAGCTACTCAGGGGGCTAAGATGGAAGAATTGTTTAAGGCTAGAGTTAAAGGTCACCACAGTTAACAAAGTAGAACAAAACAGGAAAAAGTTGGTTTAGGTTTCTTAAGAAACAGGTAAGTGTCAGGACCAAGGTGCACCAAGTGACCAGTTACAGGAATCATTACACATAAACTTGGAAACAATTTTAACCATGTTCTTTGAGGCAAAAGTAAAAGCTCTTAAAATGATGGAAGGATACATTTCAGCAGCAAAATAGAAAACAGTAAAAAAGGGAGAAAGAGGGCTAAATGGAAGCTTTATAGCCATAAAATACAATATCTGAAGTAAAAATTTACAGTGAATGTGCTCAATGGTAGAGAAAAAAGCCAGCGGACTTCTAGAAAAGTCAATAGAGAAAAAATATACATCAGAAAAACAGCAAAGAAAATAAGTTCTTTTTAAGAAAAAAAGAAACTGAACCTTAGTTTCTTTTAGATAACTTAAAAACATCTTATTGTGTCGTCATTAGATTTTCAGAGGCAAATGAGCTAGACTAGGAAAAAAAAGAAATAAATATGCTTTAAAAATAAAAATGTAAACTCAAGAAACTATCTCCAGAGATTATTTGCATACTGTGACTAACAGATAAACTAATCCTGTAAGGGAAAAGCAAACAGCAGACTTATTAGAATAACTGAACTAAAGACCAAAACTTTTCATGAAGAAAGGTATATTCTTGGTGAAACGATATATTCACATATTAAAATACATGAAAGCATAACAACACCATATAAGAAAACTAATGTCTATCCAAAAAATTTTGTATGTGTGAAACATTTCACAGATATTAAAGAGACTTCATATGGGATCTGTAGGAACTCAGATGGTTGCAGCATGCACAAGACCTACAGGAGTTGAAGCCAGACTCAGTCACGTTGCTAGCTAAGAACTACATGCAAGTGAAACCACCTGGCAAGGTAAATGAGTTTCTCTAGTGGGGATTCACTGGGACATCAATTGCATTAAAGGGCAGGCCACAGGCTAAGCTGTGATATACCAATATAAAATTGATTCTCTTTGTTTATGTTTTTGTGGAATTTTTGTTTTGTTTGTCACTCTTTTTTAGTTTTACTTGTGTGTGTTGTTTATTTTGATTTACATTTTAATGAGTCATTATGCAAAAAACAGAGAGAGAACACAATCGCATGGGGAGGGATGTTGGAAGATCTGAGAGGAATTTGCAGAGCAGAAAAATATGTAATAAAAGCATTGTATGAAAATGATAAATGACAAAACCTAAATAGATGTCAGGGATAGATGATTTATATAATATATATATATATATATAATGATGATTTATATATAT
>BDUI01000001.1:272016-290043 GCA_002335545.1 Apodemus speciosus | reverse complement strand
AGACATATGGGACATTGGGGGGGCGGGGAAACCAGGAAAAAGGGAAATGAAATGTAAATAACGAATATATCCAATAAAAAAAAAGAAAAAAAAAAGAATTGTAAAAATACCTGGTATATGGATAAAAAGAAAATAAATGTGATAGTTAAGAGAAAATCCAGAGATAAGTATTAAAACAGTCTTTTTAAAAATAAATTTATTTATTTATTTGTTTGTTTATTTATTTGACACTCCATATTTTATTCTCCCCTGCTCCTGGTCCACCCTCTGAGTGTTCCACATCCCATAACTCCTCACCACCTCTTGTCTCCACATGGATGTCCCCACCCCCTCATTCCACCTGACCTCTAAATTCCCTGGGGCCTCCACATCACTCAAAAAGGTCAACAAGCTCTAGTGGCCAAGTGAGGATGCCTCAGTTCCTTCAGAGGGAGAAGAAAACAATCACAAGCTGGGAGGGAGGAACCTGGGAGAGAAAATAGGCTGGGAGGCAGGATTGCAGTGGGAGAGGGGAACCTCTTCTGATATTGGGTGAAGGAAAAGGACTAAAAGCCCCAGGGCCAGGAGGAAAACAGGCGACCTCGGGAGGTAGGAGGTTGTGAGCTAAAACAATCTATTTAGGAAATTTCCCCTGGGCCTCTCCCACTTGCTCTTCTATTAGAGTCAAAATACTTGGTGTTATGTTGAGATCCACGATAGACTTGGATTAAACTTTATGCTGAAAAAATGAGAATTACAGCCTAATTCTCCAGTGCCTAACTCTACGATGACCCCAAGAAGTCAGAAATTTAGAAATGCTATCTCACCCCTAAGAAACCCTAAATACCTCAAATTCCAGACCTTGTTCTTTGTTAGAAAATAGGTGAAAGGTCACATTCCTTAAGCCTACTCTCTGTATGGAACTTGGAGAAAGGGCTGGTACCACCAATCTGGAGGTTCCTCAGAATATTGGAACTAGCTGGGCGGTGGTGGCGCATGCCTTTAATCCCAGCACTTGGGAGGCAGAGGCAGGTGGATTTCTGAGTTCGAGGCCAGCCTGGTCTACAGAGTGATTTCCAGGACAGCCAGGGCCACACCCTGTCTTGAAACACCAAAAAAAAAAAAAAAAAAAAAATTGGAACTATATCTACCAAAAGGCCCCTCCACTTTTGAGTCTGTTTTAATTATGTCTTAATACCTATATCACCATGTATGGTCTATCCACACTGCTTCACTGGTCAGCACACAGGTTCGTTGGTTCCTCAGATTTTGACTGATTATCTATTTTGACATTCTCTGTCACATGATTAGACTTTAGATATATGTAGATTAGTGTGCTTCAAGCAATCCTTGGCAGACCACAGCATTTTTAAATTAGCTTTGATGTCTGTTAAATCTTTTGTCACATGAATTATTTGAAAAATATATTTATTATTAATAATAATAATAAAGCAGAACAAATTCAACAATCTCAGAGAATAGGAAATCAGCATATAGAAAGCAGTAATTTGTCGATACAAAAACAATTAAATATTTGGCAATGAAATAGAGAAAACAATCAATATATAGAAGTATTAGTAAATAAGATATTTTCAAATAAATCAACAAAGAACATGAAACATTTCTGGGCTTAATGGCTATAAAAATTGGTGGAAAATATTGAGAATAACACAAATAAATAGAAGGAAGTTTATTAGYATTTGCATATTTGGTAATTAATACTATAGAAATGTCCATATGACTCACAATTTTCTCCCTATCAAGTTCCCAATACTTTCTCAAGAGATAGAAAACTGTCTTAGATTCACAAGGTAAAACAAATATCTCAAACATGCAAAATAAAGTTGAATTTAAAAAGCAACAAAACAAAGAAATGGAGAAAATCACCCTAATAATGATTATACATCATTTGAGTTCAAAGTATAGTGCAAAACTGGATTATTCAGAATATCACACTACTGACATAAAAATCTAATATTTATGACATATACACAATGGACCTGAAGCAACAGCACAGATATACATTAGCACACTAAAGGCATTCTTACTGATATTAGCGAATGTCAAGAGAAATGAGAAAATGCAGTCTGTTTAGTAATTCATACTGGGAAAATGATATTTCACAGAAGAAAGAAACTGACCCTTTATCCTACACTAGATCACAAGACTGTGATAGTGGAATGGATACTATTGTGGGGCATATAGGTAGGAAATGATTTCTGAACTGCCAAATCATATTCAAAAAAACCAGAGGTGTATATTTCTGAGAAGAAAGTTCTCCTCCAAATGATACAGCCTCTTCAACTGTCATAGTTTGCATCCCATTTCTGTGACAGAAAGGGATCCTGCGGAGCCAATGGTTTATTTGGCCAAGGCATGCCAATCACAGTGCTTCTTTAAGGGAAACTAAGGCATAAACTGAAGCAGAAGAGGAACTAGAAGGCAGGAGTCGAAGCACAGAGCATGCAGGACTGCAAGCTTGCACCTTAATGATTTTCCACACGAGGCTTTCTTATGGCACCCACGACCTCCTGCCCAGGATTGGCTGCATCCTCAGTGAACTGGGAACTCTCATATCAACCTTTAATCAAGACAATGGCCCACAGACTTGTGTATGAGCAATCCGATGGCTGCAATTTCTCACCTAATGTTTATTCTTTCTAGGAGACCCTAGCTTGTATCAAGTTGAAAAAAATAAACAAAATCTAGCAAACACAAAAGCCAAAGTAGTTGCCTTAGTTTTCCCAATATCAAAAATTCTCTCCTGACAAATGGCCTTAGGTCCAATTAAATAGCTTTTGATTATACCCAAGATAAATTTGGCTTCATGACACCACTATGGAAATCTTGCCAGTCCAGTCACTGCTGTGGTTCACAGGCTTTCTAATGCTATCAGACTATAGATTCCTTTTCTCCTGGGCTGATACTGTATGAGCAGGTCCTCAGAAAGGATGTTTTCTGGTCAATTCCATATTCATTCCTTTAACACCTGTGTCTAAAGTATGTGCTTTCATTGGAAATAAAGAGATATAATCAAATTCTTGGAGGCAACAGGGACAACATTATCAATCTACATTATTTACAAAGTGTCAAGTACTGTCAACATACTCAACAGTATGAACAAGACCAGCACACAGACATTACCAATTTACATACAAATATAGTCAGGGGGATTTAACATCTTCTCACCACAGATGAAATGCTAGAGGTGGTCAATTACAGCAGAGGAGGAAGAATCTGTCTCTTACATATGAAAGCTCCCAGATATGTTTTCTAATCCCAAAATGTCCACCCTGTGTACATTTGGTTTGATGACAGAAGGGTCTTTGTAAATTCCAGATCTGTTGTTTGAACAAGTTACTTAGCTCTCATTGTCTCATTCCCATAATTCTAGAACAGAGATAGTAGCTTTAATATAGAATCCTTTTGACACATATTTAAGATAATATCTATTAGAGATAATGAAAATGCTACATAAGTAATTAATATGCTTCGAAATTTAAGAAGACTGCAATATTCTTTATGGGAAGATTCATTTTTAATATTTACCAGTTTGATGAATTGGAGGACAGTGTTGGCATTAAGTTGGTGTATAAAATAATCACACTGAGAAGGATTTGCCTTCTCTAAACCCTTATGAATAATTCTTTAACAAGAAAGATCAGACATGGCTACATTTTTAATCCAAGAACTTTCAAGGATAAGGCAAAAGAATTATAATGTTAAGGCCATCATGATATACACAGTGAGTTTGTAGCCACCTCAGGCTACAGTATTAGAACCTATTTAAAATCATAACCTCTTGGCGCGGCAATAAACTTTGTGAGTTACAGAGTTTAAGAGACAGGGACAAATGGACCTCTGTGAGTGTCAAGCTATCCTGGTTTATTTACGAAGTTCCAGGGCAGCCATGGTTACATAGTGGAGCTCTGTCAAAATAAAGAAACCATCATCAATAATAATTCAAAGATAAGAGAAAAGTCAAACACCAGAATAGAGCAAGACAGTGTATCTGAATTTAGGAGAAATATTTTGAGTTTTCTTTATTAAATTTATTAGAAGATAGTTACAGCATTTATTATGTAAATCAGGGAAGTTGGCAGAATTACAATGAACATATGTGAATTTATTATCCATCTAAATATCTGAATCAATTCATTTATTCTATTCTTTCCCAAAATCCAACTAAACTTTATGTCAAAATACCTTATTTGGTTAATCTTATTTTATTTTCTAATAAAAGAGAATGCACAGTGTATAATATGTGATTATATCCTTTCACTCTGAAGATAATCATAGACTCAAAATATTGCTGCCTATTTATATTTTTAAAAGAGCTGTGAAATGTGCTGCATATATACTATGGAATGCTACTCAGGTGTGGATTTTTTTTTGGTTTGGTTTATCATTTTCATTGCTGGTAAATTAATTAATAGCAAAATTTCAGGTTACAGGGAACTGAAAAGAATGAAGATGCATTTATATATGGGTCAGTGGAACAGTAATTTCAGGCTTGAGAGAACAAAATCTGTGGTACTCTTTACTCACCTCGACTCTATAGTGTGAGTCACTGTGAAAACAGTGTTCATGTGCTTTGCACCTCACAATCATTTTCTTCATCTCTGATCTTTTATTTTCTTCCTTAATCTAAAACCATCTTTGATTTCAATAGGGAAAGATAGCAATACCTGGAAGTAGAGCAGTTTTTTTAATTACGAGGAATACTAAAATGTTATTGTATATATAATATATATGTATGTATGTATGTATTACATTATAGTTAGCAAAAGCATAAAGACATGAGGCAGTAACTCACCTCACCATAGAAGTTATAAAATAAAAGCTATAAGCAAAGTATATGTTACTATACTGATATGTATAAGTGATGGTTTTGTTCATATTTAAATTAGAAAGGAAATGAGATATGTTGGTATTGGTTGTGAAATTAAAGAAGTAAGTTGTAACTTCTTAGTCCCAGAACAAACATATGAATTGATAAAAATATAAACAATAAGCACACACATCAAAAGTATGTGTGTTCCTGTATGTGAGTGTAGGTCTGTACGCACCAAACTGTTTGCATTGAGGTCAGAGAAAAATTCATTTTGGTATTTTCCTAGAAGCTGGTTTGAAACAGGCCTGTTTCCCTACTGTACAGAAGAGGCAAGCTTGTCTCTGCCTTCCATGTGGCTCAGCGTTGCAGACAAAATGTTGCTGCTGGTACATGTGGCTTCTGTGTGAATTCTCAAGATTCAGATCTGGGACTCCAGGAGCGTGCCGTCCACTCCATCTCAACAAGTGGTTGGTGTTATCCATAAAAGTGAATACACATAATTTCTGGTGTAGTGTTGAATTGATCAGGCAGGTCTTGAAATACAGCACAGAATATTCAGGATATGCAAATCAAATATGCAATTTTAGCAAAATGCAATATTATTTCAGAAATGATTTTCCTTTCTGTCATAAATACTATCATATGTGTTGAGAATGTTAACGTTACAAAGGCAAGCACAGCCGTTGGCAGCCTTCTAGTTCATACTGGAGTGAATTTGTTAATATATTGTGAATATGTGTACATATGCTTGGATTCTTTACTTGGACATGATATATCCAATACACTTGGAACATATGCCATTGTCCTTACTTTCTCTAGGCTAACTACCGAAGCAAATCTTGTAAACAGGAAAAACATTGTTTTACCTGGATGCAAATGAGTGGTATTATAGCAACAATATAAGTGAGGGTTTTCCTCGCAGTTTAGTTCTTTTTTAATTTCAAACAATGGTGTGGAAAACAGAAAGCAAGGACACTCAGGGAGAGTGGTTTTCAGACATAGCTACAAGGAGATAGGGAACAAATAAATGCATAGAGACATGCTTTCTTTTTTATCTTTTTAAAAAAAAAATATTTACATCAAACACTTTATCTCTTCAGACCCCTTCTCACAAAGACTCTGCCATCCCCCTCCCTTTCTCCTCTGAGAAGGTGGGGACTCCTGCTATTCCCCACACCAAGGTGCACTGAGTCTCTGCCAGGAGAGGAGCATCCTCACTCAATGAGGCCAGATACGGCTGCCCTGTTGAGGAACGGATTCCAAGTCAGGTTACAACTTTCGGGAGAGCTTACACTCCAGTTATTGGGGGATCTACACAGAGACTGACCTGCATGTCTGCTGTATGTATGCTGGGGTCCTCATTCAAGTCTCTGTATGCTCTTTGGTTGGGGGCTCAGTCTCTGAGAGTTTCCAGAGGCCCAGGTTAGTTGACTCTGTTGGTCTTCCCATGGAGTTCCTATCCCCTTCAGGAAGTATAATCCTTCCCCCAACTCTCCCATAAGAGTCCCTACCTCTGTCTAATGTTTGGTTGTGGGTTTCTCTGTTTCAGTCAATTGTTGGGTAGAGCTTCTCAGTGAACAGTGATACTAAAACTCCTGTTTCCAAACATAACAGAGTTTAATTAATACTGTGTTTGACCATGGGATTTGTGTTCAGCTGGGCTGGTTATTGGTTGGCCCTTTCTTCATTCTTTGCTCCATATTTTTCTTTGTATTTCTTTTAGACAAGATACATTTTAGGCCAAAGTTTTGTGTATGGGTTCGTGTCCTTATCCCTCTATTAGAGGTCCTGCCTGGATTCAGTGGGTAGCCTTTTCAGGTTCCATGTCCCCAATGTTAGGCATTTGGCTAAGGTCACCAGCATTGACTCTTGGGAACCTTTCCCTTCTCTATTCTCTGGGTCTTCCTAAAGACTCCCCCACTCCTGAACCCTGCATCTACAGATTTTCATTAATTTTACTGACCCCCTGGGACTTTCTCATGTTTCTCTGCACACCTGATCCCATTCCCCTCCTTCTGCATCTCATGACTATTTTTCTCCTTCTAAGTGTGATTCAAGCATCCTCACTTGGGCCTTCCTTGTTTAACTTCTTCAGGTCTGTGGGGTGTATAATGTGTAATCTGTACTTTATGGCTAATACTCACTTATCCATGAGTGCAAACCATGCATAGCCTTTTAGGGCTATGTTAACTCATTCAGGATGGTATATTCTAGTTCCATCCATTTGCCTTCAAAATCAATGATGTCTTTGTTTTTAATAGCTAAATAGTATTCCATTTTGTAAATGAACCACATTTTTTGTATCCATTTTTCAGCTGACAGCAATCGGAGTTGTTTCTTTGTTTTGGACTATTATGAATAAAGGTGCTATGAACGCAGTGGAACATAGTTCCTTGGGATATGACAAAGCATCACGTCGTTATGCCCAGGAGTGGTATAGCTGTGTCTTCAAATAGAACTATTTTTCTGTGTAAGTACCACATTGATTTTCAGAGTGGTTCTACAAGTTTGCAATCCTGTCAGCAATGGAAGAGTGTTCCCCTTTTTCCACATCCCCACCAGCATGTGCTGTCACTTGAATTTTTGATCTTAGCCATTCTGATTGGTGTAAGGTGGAATCTTAGTGTCATTTTGATTTGCATTTCCATGATAACTAAGGATGTTTGGCATTTCTTTAGGTGTTCTTATCCATTTGAGATTCCTCCACTGCAAATTCCCTATTTAGTACTATACCTCATTTTTAATTGGGTTATTTGGTTTGTTAGAGTCCAGTTCTTGAGTTCTGTATATATTGTGCATATTAGCTTCTGTCAGATGTATAGTTAGTGAAGATCTTCACCCAAACTGTAGACTACCATTTTGTCCTATTGACAGTGTTCTTTGCATTACAGATTCTTTGCAGTTTCATGAGGTACCATTTATCATTGTTGATCTTAGAGCTTGAGCCAGTGGTGTTCTGTTCAGGAAATTGTCTCCTATACCAATGCATTCAAGGCTATTTTCCACTTTCTCTTCTATGCTATTTAGTATATCCAGTTTTACGTTGAGGTACTTGATGCACTTGTTCTTCAATTTTGTGTGTGCTGATAAATATGTATTGATTTGCTTTCTTCTACATGCAGATGTGCATTTAGACCAACACAATTTGTTGAAGATACTTTCTTTTTTCCATTGTATAGTTTTGGCTTCACTGTCATACATCAAGTGTCCATAAGTATGTGGGTTTATTTCTGGATATTTGATTTTATTTCACTCATCAACCTGTCTGTTTCTGTACCGAACCATGCTGTTTTTTATTACTATTGTTCTATAATACAGCTTGAGGTCATGGATGGTGATTCATCCAGAATTTCTTTTATTATTCAGGAATGTTTGCATAGGATTACAACTGAAAAATATAAGAGAAATGCTTTCATAATTACATCTATACCAAGATGAAATTCCCCAGACATATGAAAAAAGTGATGTACTTACATGTGAGGATTTGGCAAGAAATGCCTGGAGAGTTAGAATATTTTCAGTTTGTCTTTCTAGGTTTGGGATATCTTACACAGCATGATCTTATTTAGGCCCATATATTTACCTATGAATTTCTCAATTTTTTTCTTTACTGCTGAGTAGTAGTATTATATCTTGTATATATACAACACATTCATTATCTCTCATTTAAATAGTTTCTTTAATCACAAAGAATGATGAACAACTTTTGAGATATTTATTACCTTTTTTTAAAGTTTCTTATATTGAGAAATTTCTGTTTAGATCCCTAGTCATTTTTTCTTTATTTTTGTTATTATAATAATAATGATATTTCTCCCTTTGCTTTTTCGCCAACCAAACTATTTCATGAACACTTCTTCAGTCTCCTTCATATTCATGTCCACTTCATTTTTTACTAATTTCTATCACATGCATGTATGTGTGTGTATACASACACAATACATACACATACACATAGATATGAATAATGCATATGTATTTAGGTATACACATGTATAGATATATTTCTATATATAACCTGTTCAGTTCATATAATGCTAACAGTTTACATATTTTCAATGCTGATTTTCTAGCACTATAAACACAATTGGAAATGGATAAGACTACATCTCCCAAATTAAACTGTCTTCAATCACCTATCGTTTTGTGTGTGTGTGTGTGTGTGTGTGTGTGTGTGTTTAGGGTTGAGGTGTCATGGGCTTGCCTCTATCGTTTTAGCATGTTCATTGCTGATATGCTTGTTCAGCTTAAGTTGGAGCAGTCATGTTAGTGAAGCATTATGAGTATAGCTTCTGATATTACCAGTAGATACTCTCTCACAGAAAACTCTCTGATCTGCCTCTTGCCTGACTTCTACAACATTGCCTGAGTCTTGGATGTGCAAGTTTTTTGTTGATTTATCATTTGGGACTATAGTCCATTTATTGATTGGGTTATTTGACTCCTTAACTGATTTTTGAGGTAAATCTTTTTATATTTATGTTTTGCATTTTCTGTATATTAATCTCTTCTTAAGTATATAGCTGGCAAAGATTCTCATCCATTTCGCGGTATTTTCTCTTACTTCAATCATTGTTTTCTTAGCAGTACAGAAGACTTCGACTTTTATGAGGTCTTCATTGTTGATTATTGGCTTTAATTCCATGGCAAATGGAATCTTGTTCAGAAAGTCCTTTCCTATACTGCTATATTGTAGGATACTTTCGAGATTTTCTTCTAGCCAACTGAGAAATGATACAGGTGAGATGAAGTGGAAAATGGAATAACTGCCATGGGCTCCTACATGAAAGTAGGGAAGAAAGTAAATTCAGGAGAAGTAGAGACAAATGATATTGTCTATTTTATACAAGAACAATACTGTTTTATATTTACTTAAAATTGTTCGTGATTTATAGATTACATAGAGATATATGTGTATACATGTCTATTATCTACCATCCATCTATCTCTCATTTATCTTTCATACATTTATCACCTATCTGTCTGTTTTTCTATCTCCACCCTATCTCTACCTTTATCTCTACTTCCATCTCATCTACCTCATCTATGAAAGGTGAACAAACCACTTAGGCTAATAATGTTCCTGACAAAACCAAAGACTTAACAAAAATTCAAGTACCAGGCTTAAGGAGTCTCCTTCTGGAATATTGGTCAGGATAATATAACTGACTCCACAAGCTATATAAATTATCAAAATAGTCCTTGGTTTCCTCTCAGGAAATGAGTGCCATCCTCTTTTGATGAAGACACTGCACATTTAGGAAATAGAACTCAAATATCTGAATTTGAACCTGGTATGAAGGACTCTTTCCTATTATCTAACTTCCATTGTTCCAGAAAATACTCTGACATTTGTAACAAATATAGACAATGATAAAGACTGTCAATTTAAGAGTGGAAGGCATGGTGGAAAGGTTTTTTTGGGAGGGGGGCGGTTCGAGACAAGGTTTCTCTGTGTAGCCCTGGCTGTCCTGGAACTCACTCTGTAGACTAGGCTGGTCTCGAACTCAGAAATCCGCCTACCTCTGTCTCCCAAGTGCTGGAATCAAAGGCGTGTTTCACCACTCCACTATGTTCATAGCAGCCTTATTTATAATAGCCAGAAGCTGGAAAGAACCCAGATGTCCCTCAATGGAGGAATGGATACAAAAATTGTGGTATATATATACACAATGGAATTCTATTCAGCCATTAGAAACAATGAATTCATGAAATTCTTAGAGAAATGGATGGAGTTGGAGAACATCATACTAAGTGAGGTAACCCAGTCTCAAAAGGATACCCATGGTATGCACTCACTGATAAGTGGATATTAGCCTAGAATCTTGGAACACCAAAGACACAATTCCACATACCAAATGATGTCCGACAAGAAGGAAGGAGTGGACCCTGGTTCTGGAAAGGCTCAATGCATCAGTGTAAGGGAATATCACAACAGGGAAGTGGGAAGGGGTGGATGGGGGAACAAAGGGAAGGGAAAGGGTATGTGGGACCTTTGGGGGGCGGGGAACCAGGAAAAGGGAAATGAAATGTAAATAAAAAATATATCCAATAAAAAAATTTAAAAAAAGTGCAAAGCATGGGAGGTTTCAAAGAAAGGTATCATGAATGGGCTAGAGAGAAAAAAGTGAGAGGGAGAAGTGATGAAATTCTATTTCAATAAAAAACAAAAAGAATGTGAAATAAAAAGATATGTGGTATTATGTCCTGTCTTATGGTGACATGGAAATTTGCAGAAATAAACCTTAGAGGCAACTGAACACTTTTATGCTGGCTCAGAGTCCATCTTGTGACTCAGCATGCCTACATACTATTTCTTGCCACTTAGGGGAACATGTGGCCTTCTCAACAAGAGTTGAGAAAATGGATGCTGTTGATCTTGTGACTTGGTAGTTTCAGGAATTTCCTCTGTACTTGCTGCAAGTGTTTCTTTTCTTGCAGAAAAATATGCTCTGTTTTTGAAACTTTGCTAAGCATGCATCAATTCTAACCCTGTCAGCAGTTTGGAAGTAATGTCTCTTCGCTTTTCCAAAATACTAGCTGATGTTCTTGAAATACTCACAGATTGTACAGTAATAGCACATGTAAGGATTAATTTACATGTCAATTTGCCTGGCTTCAGGGATAATCAAATAGATAGTAAAGCATTGTTTGCATGCATTTCTTTGAAGAATTTTCTTGTAAGAGAATGCCATTGAGTAGACATCTGCCTTCAAAAGTGTGAGAAAGACATAATCTAAAATGCTGAGGGCCAGAACAGAGTAATGGTAGAGAAAATTCAAATGTTCTCTCTTTGCATAAGCATAGACATTCTTTGTCTATGGAATATAGTGTTCCTGGTTCTCAGTAGCTTTTGCCTAGAATTATATCATCAACTTTTCTGAATTTCTGTTTTTGTTATCAAAGCAGATCACAAAACAATGTGACCTCTACAGTCATACAATCACTATCTATCATCTATCTATCTATCATTTATCTATCTATCTATCATCTATCTATCTATCTATCTATCTATCTATCTATCTATCTATCTATCTATCTATCTATCTATTATCTAGCTATAAAATTTCTATCATACATTAAGCTATAATATCTCTATACATAATATATTTTCTATCTATATCATGTCTCTCCATGTATCTACCTAGCTATTTATATACCCACTCATTTATCTTGCTATTCAGCTATCTATCTATCTTACTAATTATCATTCTTTTCAGAATCCTGACTAATGCAATGTGCAGRCAAGAGTCTCAGCTTGTAAGTATAGAAATGTCTCCTGATTATAGGACAATATGAGATGGTATATATGAAATAGTAGCTAACTCTTTATGTTAAGTGCAAATTATACTCAACACTTTAAAAAGTTGTTATAAATATAATTCAGTTATGGAACTAGTTTATACTCTTTCTTTATTTTTAATGATCATAGTTTTAGAAAATGTTCTCATTATTCACTATGTTTATGTTATTGCTTTGACATAAGTTGAAAAGATAACATCTGTTTGTCTTTATTTTGGCATACTCTTAAAATCAAATAACCATTTAAAGAAGCCTTTAGTGAAATAAACAATTTTGAGCAGTCATTGCTGAATTTGAATCTTGTCTTTGATATTGAGTTCTTTTGCAGCTTTAGGTAAATCGCTATACTTTTCTTAACTAAAGTTCATGCTTTTAAATAAGTGTAATATTTATCAAAGTTAACTGATATTTGAAGCTTTCAATATGTGTAGGAAAATGAAACATAACAGTCTCCTATTCTCCTTGTACGTGTTTATTCCATGATTTGATATTATATACTCAGTTCTATTTGGATGACTGGCAAAGTATAATCATTTTTATGCACCCAGTTATAGATTTCATAAGAGCTCAGTCTATAAATTCGAAGTCTTCATTAGGTTACTGATGGTAGTCTTTGGATTTTCATAAAGCCATTTGTCACACATTACTTCTTATATTGTACCACATCTTGAATGAAACATATACTCTGAAACTTTCAGTGATTTTTCTTTAAAATAAAGTATTCCAAAAGAACTAAAAGGGAAATATTTTCTTCTTATTTGTGTTCAGCTAGCTTTAAAAGAGTAAATGCTTAATATAACATCTGTGATCTCTCCTATGTAAAAAATAAGGGTACATCTATATGTTATAGAAAACTATCTAAAATAAAAGGTTAGTTTAGCAGGTAAATAAAAGAAGACAATAACACTTTGTACTACCACACATTGCTATAAGTATTTTAGGTAGTTAATTCTCTAAAGACTAGAATATGAAATTTAGATGCCGTAATATCAGAGAGACTGTGAAATTAGGGAAGTAAAAATTCTTCATAATGTTATAAAATATTTGCAACTCAATGATTAGAAAGGACAATAAAATAAAAGTTCTAAGTCAAAACCTAGAAGAAAATTATATTGTATTATTGGATTTATGAAAATGTACATGAAGTGTATGCCTAGGGTCGCCAGGAGCAGTTCACCTTCTAAACATTTTCTCATAACAGCATAATTCTGATTGTGAATTTATACATGGAAACATAATATGAACTTTAGTATGTTATATTAAATTGGGCATGAAAATGTACATTTCACAGTTAATTTATTATTGAAGACCATATCTTTATGAGATTAATGGTAAGGAAACAAAAAATTATTCTAGTTATAGTTGGTAAAGATAACTAGGCAGCATTAGCCTCTCAAAATTGGAGAGGAAAAGGAAGGCTTAGGTCATTTTAAAAACATAGACAGTAGCTTGTATTCAGATACTTACACTTGCAAGAATTAAAAAAATCGGTAACCTTTAGAGATTAATTTATATATAAAAGTGAATAAATAGATTTAGGATATGCACCCCTAATGCTTAATAATACATATATCCACTGTGAAATCTCTGGTGCAAATTAATTTTATAACATTACCTTATTCATTGTTGGGATAAATCTACTATTTTGGTTGTTGTCTTAGATATGAAATGCATATCATTATCCAAAGTCACTATGTCATATTATATACCTTTCCAGTTTAAATTCTATTACACCCTTACATACTTTTACAAAGCTGTACACATACACAAAACATAAGTTCATAAGGAACATATATTCCTAAAAGCATGCTTTTTCTAGCACAGAAAATGAAACAGATTCCAAATTTCAAATCCCTGATTTTGATGTATTCTAATTTATACAAAGACAGTATAAATGTATTAATAGTGCATAGGTTTCCCTTCTCATGCTGTTTAGATACTTGCTATGAATCTGCAATTAATTAAGAATGCCTATATTTTAAAGTTGAGATAAATTTAAAGTGACTTTTCAATTGATGAGCATGTTTAAAATGGAATCATCCTATTGTTATGGATGCTAGAAGTATAAACATGATCTGAAAGTGGACAAACTACTGGTTGTGATAGCATTGTATTTCTTGCACCCTGGGGCTGAGGTACAGTAACTGCATTTGAGCCTACCCTAAACTAAACAGTCACTTTCTGGCCATCATGAGATACAGGTAAACATTGTCTTAAAATCCTAAATAAAATGTAACTTTGAAAGTAAAAAAAATCAAAACAAAACAAAACAAAACAAAAAACAAAACAAAATACAAAAAAAATGTTGTCTGTATACTCAGTAAACTTTAACCTTCACCAAAAATATGATCTCTTTGCCACAACTAGAAATCATTATACAAACCCACAACCAATCAAATGCAGTTGCCTATCCCAATACTCATAAAGACATTTATAAAGACTTTCAGCCCCTAAGACTCAGGAATATTATGTAAGAGGTTTGCAAAAACTAAAAGACCTAGAGTTTCAGAGAATTGGCTGTATGACAGTTTCTGCTAGTAATGTCAGAAGACTCAAAATGTCTCAGGAATTGATTGCCTAAACATGAGCCAAACAAGGATGATGTCAAGTGTCCCTGAAAACACACACACAGCTGTAACCGTCTTCCCTGTCTGAAATCTACATAATAAACTTTAAATATTGTTTTAATATATATTATTATATTATTTTAATATATATTTTTATTTTAAATATATATTTCAATTTAATATATTAATGTTATTTTAATATATATAATATATATATTGAAGGTTATACACACAACATGCATATGTATATTTATATACATATATATTAAGTATAGGTATAGGTTGATGTATATGTACATGTAAATGTATATGATATATATGTATACATACACAYACACACATATATATATATACATACATACACACCTATGTGCATTAAGTATATATAAAAATATAGGACTAGGTGTATGTTGGTGTAGATGTAGACGATGTATATGTAGATGATGTAGACATCTATGTAGATGTTGCTGTGTATACAACCTTATATATCCAAACATTGGGAGTTGAGAAACTATGGAATCACGAAGGTGACACAGTAGGTTAATATGATAACAAAGGGGGTATTATTTTGAAGTGAGTAGCTAAATCTTGCCTTTGTGGAGTAAAATTTGCTTCTCTGATCATTTGTCTATTGCCTTTGTTGCTTTTTTAATGAGCAGACTCAGTCTAAGTATGTTCCCACAAAGTCTATATTTTTACATTTCCCACACATAAACAGTAGAATTATGAAATTTTGGACTCAATTATTTTTAAATTTTGAGTCGGACCAAACTTTTCCTGGTTTTAAAATGTTTCTCTCAAGGAGTTTGTTATAGCAAAGTAAATCTAATATAAAATAATTTGGCAGAAACACTAGAAATGCAGTGTAAATCTCTATCAGTTAAACAAAGTAGCCAAGATTCAATTAGGATGCTTTCAAATAATAAAATACAGCAAATTGTACGTACAATTATAGAAAAGAATTCTATTTTCGTATGCTTTAACTTGATATGTGGTGTTATCTTTCTATAACATAATGGTAGAATGCATACTGTAGCTTTATGATTTTTAAAGCATCTCTTAGAAGATAGCTAGAACAATAGCATGTTCCTGCCAGGGACGAATAAACATCTGCAGTTGATGAGGACATATACATAATATCTCAAAATCTTATGAATGATTTTTTTCTTCTGAAAATACATTATAAAGAAACATTTAGCCCTACATTTCTGTTTTTTCATTATTATACCACTAAACAACTTTAGTAGAGGTGGGAAATTGAACTTACAATGTTAGTTGTCACCTCCATGGCAATTTCTGTCAGCTTTTTTGAGACTATTTCCTCTTTGTTTTTAGAAAGCTGATCAGTCCTCCATGGGGGATGTTTGGGCACTTTGGAAACTTCTATAGACATTGATATGGGGGAAAAGTTGGAAAGCACAGCAAGTGAACTGTGGAGATAATTCCTGTCAGCTGTGCTGCTAAGAACTGGCGTGGCTCCATTCGATGCCGTCTGGTCCTGCGGTCTCCCACTGAAGGCTCTGTTCTGCATATTATCTTTGATCAAGTTATGCTTGGATGACTTTGGATGAAGATGGAACATTTGACCACTCTCCAGAACTTTGCCACTCATTTCTTTCTCAGATACCAACTTCTTTATTTTTCTTTTCAGCTGTAAACTTGCCACAGATTATAGCTATAAATTCATGTCTTAAAATTAAGGCAGTAATTTGTTTATAACAAGGAAGCAAAATCTGCGGTATCTATAAACTATAACCCAGAGCCATACTAAATTATTTTCTTTGTTTTTAGGCTAATAAAATGTACTGTGGTAACTTAGTCTGCCACAATGTAGCTCTGCACTTGTTAGCTTAAACAACAGAAATGTATGGTTTTCTAATTTAGAAAAGGGACTAGGATGTGAGTTTGAGGGTGTCTCTATTCTTAATTTTCAGGTAAGAAACATTCCCTTGTGTTGTTTTGTAGCCCTCCAGTCCCTTCTTCCATGGTTTTACCTTATGCAATTATTTTTTGAGGTGTTATTCAACTTAGAACATTTTGGTTCGGATTGCCACAGTCTCATAACTTAAATTAGAATTTCTGAAGCAGCAAGGGGGATACTGTTTGGGGAGGTCTCAGAATGCTTAAGAAGTGGGACAAGGAAGACTGAAGCCCTTTTTCAGAGATGAGCCCTTGAATGCTAGGTCGTCTGCTGACTGCTCATTTTTGGCATAATCCTCTTTCCTTTCTATCCCACCAAAAGAGAACAACATTCCAGCACACACTCCTAATAGCAATGTTCCTTAGCTTCTCTCTCATGTTCTTCCCACTATGATGGTCAGATTACACTCAAGCATCAAATTAAATATTTCCATCATTAAATGATTCTATTGGGCAATTCACACAATTGTACAGAATGATAGACTTCCTCATTTAAATATTGGGAGATAGAACCACAATAAGAATCATTTCTAGTTAAATCCAAGTCTTGTCAAGGATGATGGCATTTTCAGGAACCCAGAGAAACAACACAAAGATCATGCCACATTATGTAGGGAAACAAAATGTTTAGGTTGGAAAAGGCTGAATGGTAATTGTGGCTCTTTATTCTCTAGGTGAAATGGAAAGAGATTGGTGCTGTAAGCCTGCTTCATTTATTCAGAAAGACAACATGACTTGGCTGYCTTATTTCTGAGTGATACCTATTTTTTTTAACCTTTAGAGCATCAAGGACTCTGAGCTCTTGAATGAGATTTTATTCTTCAATAACACAATTTCTGTTTCTTCTTATCCTTTTCTTTTAAGATATGTCAAGATTTTGCTTTCTTTAGATAACTAAGGAAATATAAATATTTCTGAAATTGTTTCATCACAAAAGAAGTTTTCTGTTATTTATTATTACTTTGAATAGTATTACTTAATGAAGAATTATGCATCTAAAACTGTATTTTAATTTTCAAAATCAGAATAGGTTCCGTTTAAAATTCAATATTTTCTATTACATAAGAAGTAGGGAAATTCTAATTGTTCTGTGATGTTTTGGAATTTTATTAAATTTTGTAGAAGAGATAAAAATGTAAAGAGTACTTTAATGTTCCTACATTTGTTAGGGTGTTTTGCCACATTTATATATGTGTCTCAAACTTCAAGACAAAAACTGAAGTCAATGTTTATGTATTCTTATGATCTTATGTATTTCCCCTAGTATCAGGAAAAATAGAAACTCTGAAGACAAAATAGCCTTTGATTAATATCTGACTTCCCTTTGAAATGAGACATGATGGAATTAGTTTTGCAATGGGACATTTGTATTTAAACAAATAGATGTTCTCTCTCTTTCTCTCTCATTCATATACATATGTATAT
>BDUI01000001.1:256319-271893 GCA_002335545.1 Apodemus speciosus | reverse complement strand
AGAATTAGCTAGTAATGTCTATTATTAAACTTGGTATTCATATCTTTTTCATGCTTGACAATGTTTTATAGCATTCCTTTTTTTGTTGTTTGAAATAAGCAAATATTCGGAAATTTACAATAATGGTACAAAAGCCTTATTAGGGAACACATTCTTTTTTATTTTAAACTCCAAATTTTATTCATCTCCTAGTCCACCCTCTGACTGTTCCATATCACATACCTCCTCCCCCTTCCCTGTCTCCAAGAGGATGTCTCCACAGCCCATCCCCGACCCCCACCCCACCAGACCTCTAAACTCCCTGGGTTCTCCAGTCTCTTAAGGGTTAGGTGCATCTTCTCTGACTTCTCTGACCCAGACCCAGCAGACCTCTGCTGTATATGTATTGGGGGCCTCATATTAGCTGGTATATGCTGCCTGGCTGGTGATCCAGTGTTTGAGAGATCTCAGGGGTCCAGGTTAATTGAGACTGCTGGTCTTCCTACATGATCTCCCTCAGCTTCTCCCAGCTTTTCCCCAATTCAAACACAGGTGTCAGCAGCTTCTGTCCATTGATTGGGTACAAATCTGCATCTGACTGTTTCAACTGCTTGTGGGGTCCTGTACTTTTAAAAACAAATATGAAGAATTTAAAATTAGTTTTATTGTCATATTAAGTCAAGCCTCTCATGTGAACTGATATGGTGAAGATGAAGTACAATTCTGATGAAGTCAAATTAACTGATAATTTTACACCCATGAAAATTTTATCCAATTCCTCTGCCAATATTGGTTTAAGTTAAAAAAAAAAATAGAAGAAATAGAAATGAAAGAAGACAAGCTGAAGCTGACTGAAAAATAATGATCTTTAGAACTTTTCACATAAAACTCATGTTTAAATTATCAGATAATTTTAAATGACCGTTAATGTTAAGGAATTAATGAAGAATCAATCAATATAGAAATGGTTAGGTAACACAATAAAAGATTCTGAAACACTAAAAGAATCAAACGAAAATGTTAGATATGAGTGTGACAGAAACCAAGACTATATTGATAAAATTATTAATAGTCTATTTAAGACACTCACTGAAAAAATAAGAAGCWTGAAAATATACACTAAAACTTCCAAAATTGAAATGTCTATTGAAATAAACAATGTGGATGAAACAAGTATAAAATTATTATTATCTAAAATTTTATATTATTAAGTAAAAGTAACAAGTATACTATTTACAAGCCAGAGAAGAGAAGAGGGAAATAGACCGTTTGTAAATTAATGAAGGGTGTTCTAAATTTATTGGCAGATACTAAATACTCAGCTCATGGGAAACTAAACAATAATAAAAGATTGTCCATCTATTCACATTTTATTCAGACTAAGAAAATCAATGTCAAATAGGAAAACCTTGCACAAAGTAGAGACCAAGGATAACTTACGTGGAAGGTTAGAGAAAGCAGGAGGAAAAAGTAGGAATAGAACATCAAGGATGGACAAAGAGTAGGGTGAGGCAGATGCTTAAGAGGGGAAGAGGGAGAAGCTGAAAATCACGAGGAAAAGGAGAAACCAGTGGACAAAAGCTAGTGTCCCCTGTGATTAAATTAAGGAAAAGCAGGAAGAAGCTGAGAAGGTGGGTGACCTCATAGTAAGACCAGCAGTCTCAACTAAGCTGGACCCCTGAGATTGGTCTCACACTGAGCCACCAACCAGGCAGCATACACCAGCTGATATTAGGCATCTGGCACATAGGACTGCCGCGTCTTGACTCAGTCAGGGAAGATGCTCCTAACCTTCAAGAGACTTGAGGCCCCAGGGAGCATGGAGGTCTGGTGGGACGAAGATGGGGTGCGGTGGATCTTGGAGCTGGAAGGAGGAGGTATAGGATGTGGGACAGTCAGAGTCCAGACAGTGGACCAGAGTGGATAAAGACTGGACTGTAAAAAAAGAATAAAGAATAATTTTTTTTTAAAAAAAAAAAAGAGAAGAAATTTTACCAGTCTACTAATTGGAACTCAAATGGAAGGAAAGGAAAAGCAAAATACATTTCTATTTGTAAGTAAAATTATTCCCTGAAAGTGAGAAAAATTACAAAACAGACAGACGAGAGGGTCTTAACTGCTTTCACAGTTAAGGACAGCATATATATTTTGGTGTCATTTATATTAATGTATCTGACTTGATTATGCCATTATACAATGTATGCACGAGGCAAATCCATAAATTTCACTCTTTATATATACACTTTCATGACTTTTTCGTTAAAAACAAAGCATTTTAAATAGTGAATGTGAAATCAGCTCCCTTAAAGGAACAGAAACAGAAAGAAATTATCACAAATGTGTCTTGTAAGAAATAGAATTCCAAGGAAGAAATAGATTTCTGAGGAAAAGAAAATGAAACATGTCTGCTTTTGGACTGAGGTTTAACAGTTCATGTTGAAAAAAAGTAAAGGTAATAAAATATATTCATTTAAAATTGATACAAACAATTATTTGAATTAATATTAACAGTAATTCATTGTATGAAAATTGTATACAGGCAAGATAAATTGATGGCAATAATATCATAACTACAAAGTACCACACATGCATTCAAAAGTGTAGTGAATTTGGAGTGAAATTTGATTACTTAAAATAACACTATAATAAGAAGACACAAATACAGTATATATTATTCAAAATTTAAAAAAATTACAAAAGGAGTGCTGACAAAAATTTATAAACAAGCACATAGTCACCCAAATACATATATGTATGTATACAAACATATATACACATACATATATGTATTTGATTTTTGATTAAAAATCTAGTCACTGATCAAAGACTGGAAGCCAGGATGAAGGTAAAGTGAAGTGGAAACTTCTAGTTCTTTGGAAAGTTATTTATGCCAAATGTTTTGCTGAGGTACACATGAGAAAGAATGTCTTGCTAAAGCAAACACACGAAGGACTCTTTTTCCAAAGCAGACACAAGTGAAAGGATGTTTTGATATAACCAACTTTTGGAAGGACCCATGATAAAGGAATATAAATATGACCCCACAGACAGTGGCAGATGAGCACTGAGCTTTGGTCTTGTATGCTCTGCCTTGCTATTCTTCTCTAAGAACACATGTGTTGGTTCTCCTTGCATAGCATTGTTGAGCTCAACTTGTGGTAACACTGCCGTTGAGACAACTTGCCCCCAAATCGCTCCTGAGGTTCCTGCAGGAGCCTGCTGCTTCCATGGCCTCGCCTCAGGCCTGTTGGTGAGCCTGGTGGTTTCTTCATGATTGAACTACAGCTGCCCAGTGTCTGCTTGCTGAAAGGACTGGACTGTAGCTGCTCCTTTGTGCCTGCTGTCTGCCTGTCTAGACAACTGGTCTACACCTGCTGAATCTTATTTGGTATTTGCCATGGGACTGAACTGCTGTCCAAGAACATCAAGTTCACCTCTAAAGAACTATTGCTAAACAGGTCCACTTTCCTCATATCCAAATAACTTTTTTCTTCTACTGCCTCTACTGGGTGGTAGGATAAAAGAGAGATTGAAGCCATATTAAAAGTAGGTTGCAAAAAAATTATTCCTACAGTAAAGCAAGTTGCACTGCTGATTAAAATCCATATTGTCCACATATCCATAAACCTACATGTAAGATTTTTAATATATTTGGTTAGTACTTAAAATATAAAGGGCCTGTAAGTTATTTTTTTTAAATTATTGATTTCAAGCAGTTGTGTACTATGAAACTTCATGTTCTTCCAACATTTAAAAATATCTACTTCAAATGAAATATTTGTATATTCCTAGACACGTTTTTGTCTTATTTTATATTTGTGAAAAACAATTTTCTATTTCTTTAAAGAGTTAACACTGAAAAATATGTAGAAAATTTAAAATAAARTGAATAAATATGTAAAAATTAAAAATAAAAACTAAACTACCCAATGACGACTTCAGGATTGCTGGTTTTACTAGTATTTTTCCTATAAACCTAACAGGTGACAAACAGGGATAGCTCTAATGCAGACTAAAACTCTATAAAATTTAAATATACACTATATTACTATATGGATAAAATGTTGCGCTTATTTTCATATACTTTTATCTTGTTTTTTAAAATTAATACTCAAAATGATTTTAAGGAGAAAAATATCATTAATTTTTAAAAGTTAATTGTTTTTAACAGCAATTATTCCTTGTACATGTGTGAGTAGTGTGAGATCTCATAAAGATATCTCATCTCTTAGTTTGTGACCCATTTTACTCTTAAATGTAAAAATATCGTTATTCTTTTGACAAAACCATAGGCTACAAAATTTACTGCCTTTAAAATTTACTGCCTTAATCTGCTAACCTAGGCCTAGTCCTAGAAGCTTCTAACCTACATACAATTTAATCTAGGAACAGAATGTATTCAATTTCTGAGACTGCTGAATAATTTCCCCCTTTCTAGCTTMCTCTGAATTCTGGCTGGCTGGTTCAACTCAGCTGTTCTTGCTCACACTCCTCTCTCTAAGAAGACTGGTTCAATCCTGCTGCTCTCTCCAGGCGTCTGACCTCTTGCTTTGCTTGCCCTCAAGCTAACTTTCTTTATAATCTGGCTCTTTCTCATGCTCTGTCTTGTTATGTCTATACTTATGTCTAACTTGTTTCTCTTATTTCTCACTTTGTTGGTCACTCAATTAGACATCACTTTTGAACATTAGTGCTTCCTTCCACAAACTAATTTTACCTTCATTGTTTGAGATTAACAGTGTGAACTTGGTGCAGGTCTGCATTACTGCCATAGAGATTCAAAGTGTGTGCTAAGGCTGAGACACAGCACAACTAGAAACAGCTTTGTTTTTTTCCCCAGGAAATAACAAAATCTTAGGGTTAACAGTTTGATCTTGCAACTCCTAGAAACCATTTTTTCCCAAAGAGGATTCTTATATATTAAAGCATTAATTGGAGTTCAAAAACATTTGCAATATTGATTAATATTTTTCTTACTTTCCACTTGTTTTTAAATGACTTTGATTTCCTATCCAAAAAAAGTACATAAGCATTTTTGTACTTCATTTCATATGTGTTTATTATTAGTTATTGACTTCAGTTAACCAGAGTATAATTTTGATCTTTTATAAATTTAGAGCATAAATTAATTTTCTATACCTGGATAAATCTTTGTTTAGAATGGGCTCTCTATATAAGTGAGGTGTGTGCACCATGCTTTTATTTTCTCAGAATAACAACGCTGAGATTTTGCATTTAGTGTCTTCATAAATAACTAAATAATGCCTGTAGCTTTGAGAAAAAATATAGGCATCATTTTAATTAATTAGTAGATATTTGAAGATATAATATGATTCATGCAGTGACCATATTTGTTGAAACTTATCACACTATTAAAAATAATAGTCAAGCAGCATTTTGCAAATGGAACATGCCTCTTCTCTGTAAATGTTATCCCAAAAGGGGAAAAACCCATATGTGTTCTTAATCCATGCACTTTGCAATAAATAGAAATTGGTTTTTATTTGAAGGTCATCTTGGCTTTCTCTGTTTTGTTTTGTTTTGTTTTGTTTTGTTTTGTTTTGTTTTGTTTTATTTGTAGTTGCTGTTGTTCCCGTTCTGGGCACCGGACTTATCTATGTGCATGCTACACAACGACTCGACCACTCAGCTACATCCTCCTGTCCAGGAGCAATCCTGACCTGTAGCATCACAGATTAGTTTCCTTTATTTTCAATATTGTGGAATGCAAGTCTTTTTGCCTCAAACATTCTTATTTTTGACATGTTGTTCCTTGTGATGTCTTTAAAGTATTCTCTACTTGTTACACATAAAATTTTATACATTCTACTTTGAGTATCGCGTTCCACTGAATGAACATAATATAATTTCCTTAATCATTTGGATCTATTTCCTATTTATATGCTCACTTTCTTGAAACTAATGGAAAATTTGCATCCAGAAACATTTCTATAGATATGTTTTCATTAACAAGTGTAAATATTTTCACTGAGTAATGGAGTCTTTTTATGTACTTAGAAAATGCACATGCAAAGGTGACATTATGGACAGTTTAAACCATCTGTAGAAATATAATAGTACATATAATTTATATTAGTAAATCTATGATTTATATATTTATAGCCAATTCATTTAATGTTCATGGGTTCTATTTTTGTCTAATTTTGTTTATCAGTTTAATTATTTGTTTGCTGTTTTGTTTATCCTAATCTCATCTTGATTAATGTGTTTAGGATATATTTAAGACATTCATTGCATATATGTAAATACATATATACATATATAGTTTTTATACATATTTGAAAATATAATTAAGATTAGTACAACTATTCTCTCAAATTTCTTAAAATAATCATAATATTACAATAGGAATGTTATTAATAAACATTTTAGTAGATTTTTAAGATTTCTAGTTCAATATTTCCATCTGTAGTAATCTTATTTTCCACAGAACATCAGGAAGTGTTCTTATCTAACTCTAAATTAATCCCCACTGATATTGTTCCCCTCTCTCCCTCCCCTGGACACTGCTCAGCCTTGTAACCACCATGCACTCATCTTTTACATTTTTAATTCTTTAGTTTCTTCAAATGAGGCTCATGTGTTGTACTGTTCTTTGGTTTTCTGGCTTTCATCAAGATTATGGCATGATCTTTATTCTAAACATCTAAAGAGATGTTGTCTCTTGCTGTAAGACTCCATCCTTGTTGAAGCTAAATAGCACTTGGTTATGCCTATACAGCACAGTTTATTTATTAAGTCATTGAATTCTTATATTGCTCCCATTTTTTAATTATTGGGAATGGTACAATTATGACAGGAGTCATTTTACAAAACTGATTAATTTCTTGTGACATTGGCCCATATGATCTTTCAACAGTTGATAATCCAAATTCCATTGTCTTAAAATAAAATCAACGAGCTCTCTATAGCAGTTGCACAAATCTATGTATCTACCAAAGTACTCAAAATTCCTATTTCTTCTCATCAGTTCCAACTGTTTTTTCAGTTCCAAATTTTGATACCTTTAATATATTTGATATTACTCATTCTGGAAAAGGGAAAGATAAATCTAATTTCATTTTTAATTAGCATTTTCCTGCTGATCTGTGATACTGAGCATTCCTTTTAAAACTATTTAAACAGATTTTATGTCTTTTTTTTTTTGATATGGTGTTTGTAATTGGTATGAAATGGTGTTTATAATTCTTTTCAAGTTATCTCCAGCTCAGGACCATTTGAAAATCAAAATTAAAAGCAAGTTATTAATATAACATTTTAAATAGAATCTGGACTATAATACAAATATCGAACAAACACTATTATCTATTTTAATAATTTCACTAATCAATGAATAAATCACTAATATACTAAAACTGATTCAAAGTTTAATCTGAAAAATAAATTTATATCATTACAAGATTCATGTAAGAAATGTGTTAATAAGAAACGAAATAGTTAAATGTCTTATAAGCCTTACAATTGAAATCCAGTCACCTTTGGCTTTATCTCTCTACCTAACAGAAATGTAAAAATTAACATTTAATTTCACAATTCAGTGCTCAATAAAATAGCAAATAGCAAAGTAAAATGGAGCTTTATCCTTCTAGAACCATATTGTTAAATAATTCTTGAATTAGCCTGATAAACAACAACATTGAAAGGACAATGCTTTTCTGTCTTGTTTTAAACTTACAGATATCTATTTCAACAAATGTAATGGTTATAAATATCATGCTATACATAACAGGCCTAGGATGTGTTGCTGAGACAAAACGTAGTTGTCTGTGACTTTCACAGCCTACTGTCATTACTTTGTAGGTATGTTTTAGAGAGCTAGCCTGTTCTCAGCAATTCATTTCATATATATAAACTAAATCCTAATTGATAAGGATTAAAAAATATAAGCAATAAATTTAGACCAATGAAATATATGTTTAAATTTTGGTATCTTTTTTTTTTTAGAAGAATGACAAAGATAAACATAGGCAGGTTTCTACCAGTTGCATTCTAATATTAGGTCAATGGGAGACATTTTTGCCTATTGGAGTGTTTAAAGAATACCTAGATTAAGCATATAATTTTGTAAAATAGAACCTAGTTCCTGCATTATTCATAACTCTGTCTACTGAAATTTCCAATTTTCTTTGAATTCAGTGGAGTGTTTTAGAAGAAAGACATTTATTTCATGTTTGAAGCAAACATAATTTCTTTAAATGAGGAAAATATTGCAAGCAGGTTCAACATTGCTGTCTTTCCTCAACACATATTCCCTCACTCATATAGATGGCATTTTAAACACCTGCTGTTTTTAAATGATGCTATTATCATTAACAGTTAAATCTGGGGATGGAGTAGCTTTTATTGCCCTCTGTTGTCAAATAGTCCACCTGTTTTTAATTAGATAAGTCATCGATGGCTTCATATAGCATGCCATTTGGTGTTATGAATGACAGGTTCTATAGAAGAACTTTTACTTCGCTATTTTTTTTTTTGTTTTCCCTCATAACTATTCTAAACTTCGAGATAATATAGAGTTTCCTATATGACCCTTAAATTTTATGTCTCCTTTTATAATCTGAGAAAATATTTAAAGCACAGAACACTTAACAATATCAAACCAAATTGTTTATGAGATTAATTTTAATTTCATTTTACAGATTTTGCCTCAAAAATAAATATAAATAAAACCAAAAAAGCAACTGAACTCCTAGGGAGAGAAACTAACTTATTTCAAAGAGTTTGTTTCTCTAGATATCCAATTGTGAATATACAAGTTTAATATGCCAGTATAAATTTGTTTGATTTTAATGTAATTAAAAGCACACCAAGTTCGTGGTTATTTCATTTCACTTGCTGGAGAAAATTACCACAAAATAAAAGTTTCTTGATATTGTTTTGTAGGAGATGTTAGAAATGTACTTTGCATGATTTGGGTATGTGTTGGGAGTTTTTAGTATAGAATGGGGAAACAGAGGATTTCTTGATTTAATATGATTGATTAGCCATTATACAGCTTTTGGTAGAAATAAAGGTAAGAGAGGTATTAATACACAGATAATGGTGACATTACTGGAACTCTATAGGATTGCATATATTGATAGAGAATGCTGGTAAAGGAAACTCTTCTCAACACTACCTCCTCTGGCCATTCATAATTAGGTGGCTTCATAGAGTGTACAATTTCATTAGATAGTCTAAGAGGGACACGTCCATGAGAGAGAAGAAAGTGATGTATGCAGAAGAAAATTATTTATTTTCATTTTCAATTAATATTCATGTGTGATCCTAGAGCCTTGTACACTGGCTAAGAACAGAAGAGCTGAGATTTTCTTGAGAAGGAAAGTGAGTACATTGTTTAGTTTTGGGCTTATTTTACTTTACATATTATGTACTTTTATAATTTGCTTGATAAGTTTATCTTTCAGTATTCAATCATTGTAAAAGGTACAGGGATAAGTTTTCTGTTCTTATTCAGTCCATATAATAGTTAAAGGATGGGTCTTCAATAATCAAACAATCAAACAATCAAAATGTAAGGATGACAGTGAGTTACTGATTAGAGGGTGGAATTTCTTTGTATGCCTGGGTGTAACTGTACATCTGTGGTTTTCAGCTTTGAGAGCTAACCCTGTGAAGTTTAAAACTTCAGGCATCCATCTGTTTATTATTAGTTCTGAATTTCTTCAAATGGTTTATTAGGTTAAGCATATTATGGAGACAGTGTGTTCACTGTGAAAATTGCTCATCCTAATATTTGTACAAAAGATTTTTGGTCTGATTATCAATTATTCTAAAATGAAATTCAAGAAGCCCAATTTAGTACTCTGGATTAGTGTCTTCTAGAATACAGTTTATGAATATTGAGTTTAAATCAGCTTCATAGGTGATTCCTAGTTATAAAAAAAAATTGTAAAGAACAATGGTGTGCCAAAAATGATCCCCAAACAAAACTTCAAAATCAGCACCATTAGGGAAATTGAAAAATGAAGAAAAACCAGTATCAATTTATTGTATATACCACTTATATGTTTCAGGGTGGTAATTATCTTTTCCAAGTTGACTATTCATTCGCTGTTAGTTTCCCAAAGCATAGGGAAATTTTAGAAATTTATAAACAATGACTCTAGCACAATAAAAAATTATTTCAGCTACATAAATTGATTCTGAATAATACTTTATTGTGAAATATATTAAGTAGCTAAATATTTAACTTATAAATTTAAATTTAAATGGTGTTTATGTGTATTTCATAGAAGAATTTCCTTGCTTTTCACAGAGTATTGTCCTCCCGAGACCTCTATTCTGAAAAATATAGATTTCTGAATTTCAAGGTATACCTCTGTATTCCTTGTCATCTTTTATTTCTTTCATTCTTTCTTAAACTTTGTAGACCAGAGTTTAACAGAATTATTATACCATTTTATATGAGTATGAAAATACAATATTTTATATAATAAATTTGCATTTATCATTTTCATTGTCTGAAGTACTTTTTTGATATAAAATTGACTTGTCAGATCAAGGAGAAAATTTGAACTCTTTCTTTAGTGATGTGAAAACACATACTACAAGATCAAATGATTGGAACATATGTGACTTGAGCTAAGAGAAACTGAAAATTATGAGAACTGGTTAATCTAGTACTCCATGAATTTGGCCTTTAACTCATAAATATAGTTACATTTCTGCTGTAGACCTACTATGGATGAGGCAGTATGGACAGCTGCTCTCACCATAAGCAAAGTTGTCATCAGCAACACTAGCATGTACTTGCCTGTCAGATAGGTTGAACAGATATGCCTTTCCTCACATAAGACACAAGAGGGGCCATAATCTGTGGAAGACATATTTGGGGATCAGATGAAAGAGTTTAGTTAAGATTAGTGTACATATCATGTTTTGGACTGGGATTATCTATCTTTTCAGCCTTAAAAAATTCTTAGTATAAACTCTGATACATAAGTACAATGCAAAGAAAATAACAAAAGGCATGGTTTTAAAAATTGGTTAGAATTAGATGGCATAAAAAGATTTGTAGCTATTTCAATGTAATACGAAAATACCATTGGCTTCATTTTTATTAGTGTCTCTCTGACAATATTCAGGAGAGTATATATATATGTGTATATATATATATATGTATATACATATATATATTATATGTATGTATGTATGTACGTATGTATGTATGTATGTATGTATGTATGTATGTATGTATGTATGTATATCCTTACCTGGGAAGAAATAATAGTATTAACTTTCCATGTGAATTTTGGGACAAAAATACAAACAAAATTTTTTAAAAAAATATGATTTAACTGTTAAAATAAGCATTTTAAAATTGCCTTCAATAGTTTTGAGAGGTTTCTTTTTTGCCAGCATTACTATTTTCACTTACTAGTTTAATTTTTATAATATTTTGAAGTTTTTCTTAATCAAAATTCTATTTCATGCTTATTTTCTCTTTTTTAAATTTATTCATTTTTATGTTTTGAGATTTAATATAATTACACAATCTTCCTTCTTTTACTCCATCCATACTCTTCCATGTACATTATTAGATTCTAGATGTGGTTTACCTTTGTTTTTGCACAACGTCATAAAGGTAGCATCTGGATAAAATAAAACTAGCTGTGAAGCTTAGTCTGGCTAAATGCAGAAGCATCTGGAGGGTTGGCAGTGACTGGTCTATCCTTCCATTGGCAGCACATGTCTTTTCTGACTCATTGAACAGAGAGATGTCTAACAATTTTGAATTCTCCTCGGTACCCGTAATTAGATCCGGTAGCAATATTTGCTTATGTAGGACAAACACAGAACTTTGATGGTCAGAGGTCAGTTTTCTTAATCTGCAACTCACTCAACTCTCTTTGTGAAAAAGCATTCTACATGTTCTTAAGGACATCAACTTCATATTTGTTTTAAATACACATCTTGTGCTGTGCTACTACAGACATTTCTAAAGCACAGTCCCCATTACTCTGTCCACATTAAAGAAAAATCAATGTGGAGAGCAAAGGTGACTCTACAGATTTGAGAGTAGATTTGAAAGTAATTTAGGACTTAGAGAAGATCAACGCGAGGATTAACTTTTTAGAGCTTTCCTTTACTAATTTAATGTATGGTTTAGGCATGTGGTTCAGCATATATGAAGAGCATGTTATACATTCGTGCATTATTTCAATTCATACTTGTAAAGCATTAATAGGGTATTGTATTTTGCTACTATACCCAACATGGAGATTTTACATGATCGGGTTTACCTTAATGAAGCATGGACAGATATACATGAAAATAAACAGTGCTAGTGATCGAAGTGACCGTAAAATTGCAAAAGACAAATTGTGGAAGATGAACACAAAACAGGCCTCTGAAAAGTTATATTTATATTGAGATTTGTTTGAAGTTAGCAAAAATTCTCCATATATTGGGGTGTAAGAAGAGATTATTCAAATAAATAATTAGCAATATAATAAGGGGATGCCTTTAAAAAGGAAGTATGTTTTATTAAATTAGAAAACTGGGAAGATGTACTTGGTTTTCTAGAGTCATTTAAACAACCAATATTAAAAGGTCATTCCATATGAGATCAATCACTCAAATAGAACCATTAAAAACAAGAAGATTGACATAGTAATAGACTTATAACACAATTTCGCTACACAAAGAATATATATAACAAAAAGATAACTATTACTCTCAAGTTTGCTTTATCCCTGAGATGCATAGATGGCTCAACATACATAGTTTAATAAATGTGCTAAGTCATATAAGTGAGAAAATGCTTATAAAGTTCAGAGAGAACTGAGTGGTTGTTATTAATCACTGATCGCGGGACTTGGGTGTATGGTAAAAATTATTCTGGAAAGAAATTCAGGAATAAGGAAATACAGAGACTTACAGATGGCCAGTGTTCGGAGAGTGAAAGAAAGACTTGGCAATGCTGAGTCATGAGTGAGGTGTCTCCCTCTCCAGCTCACAGGGCTCAAGAGACCCTGAGGAAGATGAAGCAGAGGGATGTAAAATCCAGAGGGGATTGAGGACACTAAGGAAGCAGTAAAGAAACGCATCTGGGCTGACACAAATAGAACATAACAGATATACAGCATATAAAGGGCCTTCACGGGCCTGCCACAAATATGGCACTTCTCTATGCTTAGAGAAGTAGACCCAAGCCCCTTCCCTTCGCCTGAAGCTTCGCAAAGTTAGTAAAAATTTGAGAAATCAATTTTCTCCAGTAGTCTCAATGGGAATAGAAAACATTCCTAAGGCCAGACCAGCCATATCTTTATTCCTTTCCTTTCCTTTCTTTCTTTCTTTTTTTTTTTTGAATAATGATTATTTTTTGAGAGAGAGAAAGAGAGACAGAGACAGAGAGATGGAGACAGAGACAGAGAGACACAGAGAGCGACAAAGAGAAACAGAGAGAGACAGAGAGAGGCAGAGAGAGAGGAGGGTAAACTTTTATTTTTATTTTTATTTTTTGGTCTTTCAAGACAGGGTTTCTCGGTGTAGACTTGGCTGTCTTGGAACTCACTCTGTAGACCAGGCTGGCCTTGAACTCTGAAATCTGCCTGCCTCTGCCTCCCAAGTGCTGGGATTAAAGGCGTGTGCCACCACTGTCTGGCTTATTTTTTGATTAGATATTTTCTTTATTTACATTTCAAATGTTATTTCTCTTCCTACCTCCCCGACCCCTGAAATTCCCTATCCTATCCCTTCTCCCCCGGGTTCTATGAGGGTGTTCCTTCATGCGCCCACCTACTCCTGCCTCCTCACCCTGGCATTCCCCTATACTGGAGCATCCAAGCCTTCACAAGACCAAGGGCCTCTATTCCCATTGATGCCCGACAAGGACATCCTCTGCTACACAGGCAGCTGAGCACTGGCTGTTCTACCAGAGATCCTGAGTTCAATTCCTAGCAACTGCATGGTAGCTCAAAAATATCTGTAATAGACCTCCTGTGGTGTGTCTGAAGAGAGCAATAGTGTACTCACATGCATAACATATCTTTATTCTTGAGGCTAGCACATGACTAGCTATTCTAGTTTTGTAAGGATTTACTTTCTTAATGATTTCCATTGTATGAGTTATCTAAATTTTACACAAATAATGTAACCTAAACTTTCAGTAATTGATCCAAGTCAGAGATTTAGCAAATAATAGTTGATGGTTATTCTAAACCAAAGATGTTTTATCTTAGTAGGAATATTTTGCTTCAATTAAAGATAAATTTTCCCTGTGTTCTATCAATAGCAGATTTTAAAAGCTTTAGAGATTAAAAATATGAACTATTTGTAACAGTTTAACTTTGTCAACAAAGTTGATAGTATCTGTATGCAAGGAATGACAACTTATAGACATCCCATATTTTGTGTTGCCATATGAAGCCCAAAAGGAACAGAAATAATAATTGGTAGACATCATGGCTGTCAAGTTTTATTGTAGCACATTGGAGGCAGAGGCAGGCAGATCTCTCTGAATTTGAGGAAAGCCTGGTCTGAATAGCGAGTTCCAAAACAGACAGAGAGCTGCATGGTAAGTCCCTGTCTCAAATACACAGACACAGACACAGACACAGACACAGACACAGACACAGACACAGACACAGACACAGACACAGACACAGAGGCACATATAAATACACTTACACACACACACACACCCACGCGCACACTCACACACATACACCTATAAATAAATACAAAGAAATAGCTGAAAGTTAATAAAGTACTTGAAGATTGTATTTTGGTAGTGAAATTGATGAAGACAAATGTACGTATATTGAAAATGTAGCTGGAAGGCAAGCAAATTTACAGCCCAGGCAGGGCTGTTGTTAATATTAGTTTAAATGTTTGTTTATGAATTTTAACAAGTGATGAATGCAGCAACTGTACTCTAGGCAATATGTTGAAATTTTGGCTCTCAAGGTTGTTCATTCAAAACTCCTTTGTCAAGGGTTATGTTACAGACACTGTATTGTGAGTTCAACCAGAAATCTACAAAATGTTCAATTTAAAAAAATTATAACAAGTAAAGAATAGAAACTGAAATTTTTAGTACTATGTTGTGATATACATAATTTATAATAACCTTAAGGCAGTTACAACACCTGAAATTAAATATGAAATAAAATTATTCCCCAAAGATTCAGAAGGTGGATGCTAGAAATGCATTTTCCAATGAGTGCTAAAATTGTTCCACTATTCTTGAGTGTGTTACTCAGCAACTGTGGCCTCATTACAACCCCTCACTGCATTTCTCACAATATTAGTTTAACCTCATGGGTGTGATGTTCTTAGCATATGTCATTTTACTCTTAGATAATGTATTATTTGGTAGTGTGAATGTTTATTGTAACACTTCACTGCGTATCTTGGCAACTTTTATTTTTTTTATTGGATATATTCTTTATTTACATTTCATTTCCCTTTTCCTGGTTTCCCCATGCCCCAAATGTTCCATATGCCTTTTTCCCTCCCCCTGTTCCCCTATTCGCCCCTTCCCACTTCCCTGTTCTGGTATTCCCCTACACTACTGCATTGGGCCTTTCCAGAACCTGGGTCCACTCTTTCCTTCTTGTCAGACAGT
>BDUI01000001.1:223989-253950 GCA_002335545.1 Apodemus speciosus | reverse complement strand
AACTGTGTGTTGTGTTGTCAAATAAAGCAGATACAAGCCAGCTGTAGTCTCAAATTCTCCAGAATTTTTGCTTTTACTTACTTGAAATTATATTCTATGATCTAGCTGCCTTAAGGAGTAATACTTGCTACTCTACAGTCTATAATATATTAGGCTTGGTAGGCAACATACACCCTCCTTCAGCAACATTCTGTATAACTCAGTTTCTACAAAAATATAATCAGAAAATTCAGTTCATAGATGTAGAGGATGTGCCTAGACAAGTAGCTTCTCATTTCTACTTCACTGAAAATGATTTCTTTTCTCTGCAGAATTTCCAAACATTCTAAGAAGAGTCTCTGACAATTTTAGGCTCATAATTCTTTGACTTCACGCCTAATGGCTATTAGCTACTCTTATAATAGGCACCACGATGGCCTCAGCTGTAACAGACGCTCACTGCATCTTTTCATTTATCCTGTTATCTAATCTCCAAACTGGGGTTGCTCCTTCACTCTTATCTTCAACTTGTCTATTCAATCACCTTCTTATGAACCCAATCTGAATGTGAACATGGGTTTTTTTTTTTATTTATTCTGTGTGACAAGATCATACTGGATCAATAGTCTTCAGTTCGTGAATGCTTCTAAAAATACTAAAGTCCAGTATTCTGTGTCGTCCTCACTTACTTTATTACCCTGAAACCTGTTTATAGTTTCATTACTCAACAGCACTAAAACTTTCTTAGGATATTACCACAACCTTATACATGTGAAGTAAGCACACAGAACAGATGGTGATAATTATTTTAAGTTCACCAAGGCTCCAGAACATAAAGTATTTTCAAGATTCAGTTCTGCTAATGCACAATAGATCTCTGTACTTATTATTCATATTCTCTAAAATTCTAGCACTAAAATACTAGCAAATTATTAAACATTTGAGTTATAGGTCAATATTCAATTTTCATAATTGTGAAAAAATGGTATTTGAGTTTGTACTTTTAGATAGTTCAGTTTTCTTCAGTTGTGGACTGAAATTACTTAAACTCTTTTGCCACATGTTAAATCTATAATTGTGTACTATTTAAAGCTTTCATAAATCAGTATTACAATTTACTTGATGAACTGTAATGGACAGATTGGTCTACTTGGCGTTTTCTTTGTTAGCATAGAGTATAAAGAATTATTTTCTAGTCTGTATTACTGGTCCAAGAAGAGTAATAGTGATTGCTTTTCTATCTCAGTGATATTATGCAGCACCAAAAATGTCATCAGGTGTAGATGTTTTGCCAATAATTCATTCTTTCTGTCCAAGCACAAAATTTGTTATTAAATTTGTTATATTGGATTTGCAAACTTGGCATGAAAAAAACTTACTTTTTTTTTCCTAACAGGAGTGATAGTTCTGTGGTTTAAGTTTTCTTGTTTTCTAATCTATGAAGACTTTTTATGCAAACATTGCTTTGTCCTTTTCCTTCTGGTTATAAAAGCACAATTGATATACAGAGATGGTTGATTATTCTTTAAAATGATGCAATATCTGTGTTGCCCTTATGCTATGTATTGTAATGTTTATGATGTAAAATGTACCTACCCTGCAGGCAAATTGATACTTCCTATAAGAATCCAATTTCTAAGTATTTGTCATTGTATTCACTCAGGATTTTTTGTGCTTATTGGTAAACCATTGACTTGCCATAAAATATTATGTTTTAGTATTTACTATGGAATATGTCTCAGAGAACACATTGCTTGCTCTCTGGTGAGTGGGTTAGTCTCTGTGAGCACTTGGGCCAATGTTTGTTGATTCTGTAGATTTTTTTGTGGTGTCCTTGACCTCTCTGACTCCATCAATCCTTTCCCCTCCTCATTCAAATGGCTTTACCTAATGTTTGGCTGTGGGTTTCTGCATTAGTTGCTAGGTGAAGCCTCTCAGATGACAGTTATGGCTCCTGTCTACAAGTGTAGCAGAATAGTATTAATAGCGTCAGGGTCAGAATCCCTCTCATGGCACGGATCTCAAGTTGGGCCAGTCATTGGTTGGCCATTCTCTCTAATTTTGCTCCTACCTTATGCACATCACATAGGCAGGAAAAATTGTGGGTCTAAGTTTTGGTGGCTGAGTTGGCATCCATATCTCTCCAAAGGAAGGGTTGCCTAGTTACAGGAGGTAACTCTTTCACACTGAATATATATCCTCTATTGCTAGGAGTCTTAGCTAGGGTGAGTCACCCTCACAGATTCCTAGGAACTTCCTTTTTCCTAGGATTCTAGTTCTTCCCAAGGATGCCTCACCCAAACACACTTATTTCAGTTCTCTCTCCTTGTTCTCTCTCCCCTGTCCTCCCAACACTCCTCCATTGCAATGACTTTAGAAATTAATTTGGTGGTTTCTTAGATAATTGGGAACCCACTCATTCCATTACTTGGCATGTACCCCAAAGATGCTCCACCATACCATAACAACACTTGCTCAACTACATTTATAGTAGCTTTATTTGTAGTATCCCTCAAACAAAGAATGAATAAAGAAAATGTGGCACATTTACAAAATGGAATATTACTCATCTATTGAAAACAAGAACATTATGAAATTTTGAGAAATGGATGAAACAAAAAAATATTATCCTGAATGAGTTAAACCAGACCCAGAAAGACACACATGGTTTGCAATCACTTAAAAATAATGGATATTTGCCACAAAGTATAGGATACCCATGCTAGAATCCAGAGACCCAAAGAAGCTAAGTAATAAGGAGGATCTAAGTTAGGATACTTGCATCTCACTGAGAAGGGAAATTAAAATAGACATTAGAGGGACAGAACTGGGTAGAAGAATGGGTGGTGAAGGGAACCAGAGTAATTATCATTGTTGCTTATTAGTAATGTGAATAGTTGATCTTTAAGCCCTCTGTTTTCTGTTTATATGTGAGATTATTGTGTTAATTATATATTATTCCAATTTGGCACAAATACATTTTGCCCAGAATGAAAGAAGCTCAAGTTAGGAATGTCTCCATGGGATTGGCCTGTGGGTGTAGCTTTAGTACATATTTCTTGATTAATGATTGATGTGGGAGGGTCTAGTACACTGTTGGTGATGCTACCTCTGGGTAGGTAGTAGGAAACGTAGTTGACCTGGAAATAAGCCAGTAAGCAGTTATCCTCCATGGTCTCTGCTTCAATTTTCACCTCTAGATTACTGTCCTGAGCTCATGCCCTGCTTTCCCAGTTGATGAACTCTAACCTGTATGATATAATAAACTGGGGTGTTTTTGGAAATGTTTTATCACAGAAAGAGAGAAACAGCTAATACAATTATATTACCTGGTTAAAAAAATTAAATCAGTCACAACATAGCATATGGACCATATTTGTTTAAAAAAAATAAATGATAAATATCAGGGATAAAGCTTGTTATCTGGATTGTCTTTTTAACACAAAAGATCAATAAGAAATAATAATTGTGGATGTTTTGCTTTGCTTGTTTTTTCTTTTGTTGTTTAATTATTATTGTTTTTACAGTGGGAAATAGGCTGCCTTAGCACATTACCACAGGAAGTTATAATAAATATTTACATTCTTCATTGTTATTCTCTTCTTTGATACCAACTTTTACTCACAAATAATGATTAGATGTCACATGTATTTGCATGTTCTCTAGTCTAATTTGGAATGCTTAAAACATATTACTCAGTGAAATCTATATAAATGAGTTGAAAATATTTTCTTTAACATTAAGTTTTGTGGCAAAGAGAGTAAAAGTAATCTGCATTCCAGGTATAATAAAATCGATCAACAGTTTGTAGCTTTCCCTGTTCTTTATTTGGAATTCATGGGTTTCTATTACATCTGATACTCTGTACTCTTAATCCCTTTATAAGAATTGCTTATGAAAGCATAGTATTATGGTATAATGTGTTTAAACACTATTTCTTTTGCTACCAGCATTCCCTCGTTGCCTTTATTTCTTTATGTGGTTGAGGCCTCAAGTCCTTTCCCCAATTATTCTAAACTGTCTATTGCTATTGTCCTTATTCATTTCATGCTTATGCTCTTGAGATATTGAGAGTTTGTGGCTATTGATTCTGGGGTTCAGGGTGTCATTATTTCTCAGCAAACTTCTTGATCCTCATGCCTTGTACAATCATAACCTCTGCTGCAGTGTTCTCTCAGACTTACATGGGGGCATTGGATTGTAGGTAGATCAGTTGGGATTGGACTCAACAGGACTCAACTTCCATGGATTTTGATCAGTTGTAGTTTTCTGCAGTGTTCTTGTCTGTTGCAAAGAGAATATTCATCATTATTCTCAGATATCAGTGAAGCACTCAAACTCATTAAAAAAGCTTCTTTTGAAAGAAAGAGAGAGGTGAGAGCACAGTGAGTGAAGTTACCTACAAGTAGTTATCTAGTGGCTTGGAGCTATAACACTAGGCACTGGTGAGCCACCTGATGTGGGTTTTGAGAACTGAATTTGATTTATGAGTCATCTCCCCACCAATTATCTTGTTCGTCTATATATGCTTCTTTTTTTAGTAAATAAAACTAAAAGAAATAACCATGATAAGTTACAAAGAAGAAACACGTCTATATAAAAACACCATATGGGAGCCATCATGGAAGAAAAGCAGAATGATTGTAACAGTGCTTTCATAACACTACTGGGCTGTTTTGCAGAAAATTCAGAGCAGCCATGGCTGCATACTCAATACCTGCACATGATCAAGCCAACCAAAATTCAAGCATGAGTATAGGAGAGAGGTTTCATTTATCCCTGGGGAACTATTGACAACTGATGGTTATTGTGGAGGAAGTAGCAGCTTTCTTATGATATATGGCCACTGGTAGATAATCTATCCTCCAGCGTATGATTCTACATCCACGCACATGAATTTGGAGGGGGAGAAATTAGGATTATGATGAGAGTTGAGGAGATGGAATTCAGGATATATTTGATCAAAACCTGTTGAATATTAATACACAATTTTCAATAAAAAAGTTTCTAACTTTGAAACAAAGTCTTTTATTTTGAATTTTAGTGTATTATCAAGAAAAGTATCCTCTCTTATGTAAAAATCACCCTAAATCTGCGTGCTTCAAAGTAGTTGGATTTTCTTCATACATTTCAAAAAAATTAATATCACTGAAATGATTTATGGACATCATGAAGTGTGATGTTAAACCAGACAGGAAAGGAACTTAAATACATAAATTATGCCATTAGTTTAATGTGTTTGTCATGATAGTTTTAATAAAATCTTGTATTGAGTACTCAAATATGTAAAGTGGACATGTGGGTACAGGATAAGGAGCTCTCAAACATTGACATATGTCTTCTTTGCCAATTCTACAGGACAAGCACACTTTACAGAACTTCCTTAAAGAAAATGATGCATGTATGGGAATTACATGAATGTTTGCGTGACAATCATTTCCAAAAAGAACACAACTTCCCCTATTTAAAATGCTTGTTAAAATTGTAGACCAATAGGATGATAATTTAACCTGAGAATTGATGGCATTGCAAAAAAATGTAATAATTCAATGTACACTGAAATTCCTGAAGGAGAAGTAAAAGATTGGCACAATAGTTAAATTTCCCATCAACACAGGGGAAGAAAATGTTGCAGAAGGAAAGAGAAGACTTTATAAGCTTGCTGACTTTGTGCACTGGATACTTTATGTACAATAAACACTGAGCACATAATGTGCAATGAATGTCCAGCTCTTTGAATATAAGGGATGGCTTGTTGTGCTTATTTCATAATTAACTGAAAATATCTCTTAGAGTTAGTCAGAGGTAAGTAAAAGATGCAATGCAATTTTTTCTCTTACTGTTCTATGGTGGTTAGTTATCAGTAGATCAGTTTTTTTTTCTATTGCACCATGAAAAGTCTTTTCAAATTTTTGAAGTTTGGTAAAGGCATTTAAAATCCACCAAGTCCACTAGGAATGTTACTCTGTAGAATGTGAGTATTCAGCAAACAGAAATATTAAAATCTTTGCAGTTTTTTATTGAAATGGCTCTTCCATATTTATCACCCTCGGAATCAATTTCCCTTCAAATTGATGCTCTTACACATCCTCTAAAGAGCATTTGGAGAAGTACAAAGTAGAAAAGTATCAGGGTGATTATTTTAAAGAAAGTAATAAAAACCAAATCCCACTGTGTGTAAGGATACAAATTATACCTCAACCATCTCTACACAAATAATAGTTAAATTTTATTGTTAGGCTGGTTTTATCTATTTCTTTCATATCAACAGAAGTAAAACTAAACATTAATTCTTGTCAAATAACACATTCTTGGGAATATGGATCAGGAATGCAAGCTTCTATTGTTTAAATAAAATAAGATCTTCTTGCATCTAAGACCAAAACTGTGCGGTTACCCTAAAAATAAAATTGAAATCTATAAGTGGCGTAATTTTTAACACCTAAAAGTTAGTGTAATTAAAATGTAATAAAATATATTTGTTATGTCTTGTTGTTGTAAGTTAAGCACAGACTAAATATATGTTAATGAGCAATTATCCCTTTAACTATTATTTAGAAATGAGATAATGTGAGATTTCACAGGTATCAGTCTTACAATTACAGAATTATATATTTTGCAATGAACATTTATTACTATTTTATTCATGCCTCTTTTAACTTCTCATAGATGCTATATTTTTAATCAAGAGCTTTGAGTTTACATCATACACAGACACACACACATATATATGTAAATGTCTATATATCTATATATCTATATATGTGTTTATACACACATATTTATATTTATCTATCATCTATCTATCATCTATCCATCATCTATCTATCTATACACACACATATATATAATATTTTGTAATGAAAAAATTAATTTAGTATTTCTTCATCTCTTGGTTAACTAATGTTTATAACAATATCTATTATTACTAACTTGCGTACTTAAAACTATGAATTAAATGACTACATAAATGAAATAAGTCTGATTTTTCTGGAAGTGATCTGAAATGTAGGTGGAAGACAATACATACAAATTTGAAGATCTCCTCCTATGTTCGAAATACACATACATGTGCACACATGAGCACGCACACACACACACACACACACACACACACACACACACACACACACACTGAGTCAAACATAAAAGTCAGGCCATGGTATCTGATGGCAGTGGCTGCACAGGGGATTGGGAGTCAAGAGGAGACTGCCGTGCTTCCAGTTTATTGTAATCGCCAATGTCTAAGTCAATGAGAAATTCTGCACAGAGAAACTAGCCTGAGCATTTGAGGTTGTCCTCTGAAATCTGCATACTCATGCACACATATGCTTATACACCATCACTGATGGGTGTCTGCTCATATAAACAGGCACACAAAATTATAAAAGGGGTTTTCATAGGCAATTGTTTAAGCCTTGTTAGGCCAATAATCACCATTATTATGACCTCTTAGTACTTCTGAAAAGGATAGGACACATGACGCCAGGAAACATATATCAGTGTTTCAAACAGGATTCTCTCATTCACCCAAAGTCTTTCTTTAAAAACTGTTTATTTACAGTGTGTGCGTGCGTGTGTGTGTGTGTGTGTGTGTGTGTGTGTGTGTGTGTGTCTGTGTGTGTCTAAATGTAAATGGATTCGGAAATCTGCTGAGGCTAGAAAGGTCATCAGATCACCTGGGAATGGAGTACAGGTGTTTTTGAACTACACTGTGGTTCCTAGGAATCAACATTTGTCCTTTCAAGAGCAGAAATTTATTTTCTCTTGTTCTGGTGAGCCATCTATTAAGACCCCAGTCTAACACTTTACAGTACTCTGTGGTCTCTCTGTCTCTGTCTCTATTTCTGTCTGTGTCTCTGTCTCTGTCTCTGTCTGTCTCTCCCTCCCTCTCTCCCTCCATCCTTCCTCTGTCCCTCCCTCCCTTTCTCTCTTCCTCTTTCTCCCTTTGTCTATTTGTTTTTCTATCCCTTCCTCCTTCCCTCCCTTGGTGTTTTTGTCCTTTCCTCCCTTGTTCCCTCCCTCTCTCAGTCCCATCCTCCCTCCCTCTTTTTATCTATCTTTCACACTCCTTCCTTCCCTCCCTTCCTCTGCTGCTTCTTCTTCACTCTTCATTATCCCTTTCACTGATCTTTCCTTCTCTCCCCATTTCCAGCTGAGTTTGTTAAGAACAATTCAGTAAGGTAACAGATATCTGTTATAAACACTCCTGAATCTCTGTGGGACAAGACAATTATTTTTCATTTCTGTAAATTCATTTCGGACATTCCTGTCCAAGTATACTGAGATACTGTGCTTTTTAGTCCCAGCACTCTGGAATCCTTCTTTATATGGTTGCCACTAATGTTGCTTTGGAAAGGGAAGAGTGAAGATTTTGGACTTTGGAAAAATCTGTGAGCAATACAGGACATAGAAAAGCAAACACTGTTGGGTGTTGAGTTCCCCTGCACTGTGTGGGCTGGAACCCTTTCTGTGTTGAACTTGACCAAAGGGTATAGAGTAAAATAATTTTCCACTTTTCGAGGCACCAGCTAATGTTCTTTGGAGAAAATATTCAGGGGATACATGTGCCTAAGTTACACTAAACATCTGAGAGTGGGCAGCCCAGGGGCAAAAGTAAAGTAAATAGGGAAAGCTTAAGCAGGCTAAGCACTTTAAGCAAGTGACCTTGGGTGGCTCTTCTCACCTGCACTTCCTGTGTCACATTTTTAACAATTCATTAAATGAATAGTGCTTTTACTCAAGAGCTCCTTTACTCAATGAATTATTCATTTCTTATTTGTTCTACTGTGTAATAGTACATCGGAAATAATTTCATAATTCTAAGTGAAAAATAGCTTCCTAATAAAATGTAAGATCATATTTGCAATGTGATTTATTCTATGAACTGGTATTAGTCGTGCTTGAAGACTGTTTSCAATCAATAAAACATATCTTTTGTAGTCAATATTGATATATAATTTGCTTGCACGTATGTGATTTTCATATTAGATCATAATATTTTGCCTATGGCAACCCTCATCAGTTATGGTCCTCATATTTCAAGCTCAACATAGATTTTTAAATCTACCTCCATAATATGATCTTGGTTTTGAATCAATTTTGATTTTGAATATGATTTGAATGGCATTAAGTTTATAATATTACACTAAAGTTTATTAAAGTACTAATAAGACTAAAAGGTACTTAATGATTATGTATTAGTGCCTTGCATGATTAAATTTAACAAATATGTGATATTGATTTTCTAAAAATGCTCGTATTAAAATAAAGGTTACATGGTCTGAATTTTAACACTGACGAGACAGTGCAATGCACTCAATATGTGTGAAATATTAAAGTAGTTCATATTCTATCTGGATTTTATTTTAGTTATTCTTGTCCTACTCAAGGAAAACTTCATTTGTTGTCAGCAATAATAATGTGGGATTACAAGTGAAAATTCACTGCTGGTCTTATTAGGGAATATGACATGCATATTTGGTTACTTTGGATCAATGTTTTCTAACTGTTTTTACATTTGGACTGGTAATTAAATATTACAATGTTATATTCACATTTTATATGTTGAAAATTCTTTGGTTCACTTCTGTTCATATAACTAAAACAAAGCTTAATTGATACACTTACTATCTTTTGCTCAATCACCTTAGAACAAAGCTACGCAAAGTCAAGTGTTATTAGTAACATAACCTGAATAATGCATTATCATTGACAGTGGGGGTGCATACCATTCCTCTTTAATGTTTCACATTTAAAACACATGCAAGCATGTTAAAGGTGTCTCACAAGATTCTCAGAATATAACTAAGGTTAATAAAATCATGTAAAAGATGGAATAACAACTCTATCAAACTGTTGTGGATAGCCCTGGTGCTGTTTGTATTTTGATGCTAATTCCACTTCCTAGTAGGGACTGTCTAAGATGAGGAGAATACTATAGTACTCAAATGACTTCTTGAGAACCTTCCCCTAATGAATAAAGATTCCAGGGGACCAACCACTGGGCAAGGAGTAAGCAGTACTTCCTGGTCAGAGAGAGGAAGAGGTGAACTGTTGCTGGTAAGGCATGGGAACTTAGCAGGCTGGGTGGAGAGATTTTGGAGTCCAGGTCAGAGAGTCTCCACAAGAAGAGAACAGACCAGTCTGTCCTATCAACCTCCAGTAGTGTGAGATTGCTATTTTATAATATTTCACGCTATACCAAACCAAGATGCTCTAACTATCAACTTGCAATTGATAGTTTAAAATATGTACCCTGTCATTAAATGAGGTAAGATTATAGGCACACTACAATAATTGCAATCATGTACAATTGGAGTTTTATTTTTATGTATTGTGTATTAGAAGCATGTGCATGGAGGCTCAGAACTGATACTGTATATTTTCCAACATTCTTTTTCACTTTATAGAGGCAGGGTCTCTTAAGTGAATCTAGTTTTCTACAATTCTGGCTAGTCTAGATAACCAACCTCCACCCTAACCAAGAGGTGCTCTGTCTTTGCCTCATCAGTGTTGGCATTACTGATAGCCTCAATACCTGTCTGGATTGTCCACATTTTCTGAAGAATTGAACTCGGGTTCTACTGATTTCACATCAAGCTCTTTCTCTATTGCAGCCTCTTCTTAACTCTGAATGCCTTCATAACCTTTTAACATAGTGTACAAATCAATATCAATTATTACTTCAAATAACTTAGCTAATTACAACCTACAAAATTGCATCTAGAGTTTGAGGAGAGGGACTATATATTGTGTTCACATTATTCCCTTCCTTCCCACAGTCATTAAGACCTAAATGTTCCTCCCTCCTACCTCATTGCATAAGTGTGCTTCTTAAGCTAATAATAGTGGATTTTTAACTGCCATATTCTTGTTCCTCATTTGTTTTGGTTAAAATTTTAAGATTTTGCACCTAATTTCCTTTGCAAATGCTCATGTAGGTCATGTGGAAAATCATTAAAAATGACTAGGTCATATGGGAAATGACTTCTTCAATTTACTAATGTTTCAGTGAGTTCAGAGATGAATGGACCACTCAGAAGTAAAGACTAGTGAGAAGTAGGCCAATGGAAGTCTGTCTTTTGGTTCTGTGTGCCAAGAAGTGAAACAAAGATCTGCCATACCCCCTTTGGAGTGATGGACTACATTAACCTAGAGGCAATGGGTTCAAATGACCAGACACAGAATTCTCTGAAATTGAATTTCTAAATAAATTATTCATCTCCAAAGTTATTTTCTCTTTGTCAAAACTAACACAATCCTGTTCAACTTTCTTTCTGTAATGGTCAGCACTTCCACATTGATTTTCATTCAGTCATTCAAATCAGAAATCGTTTCATCAGCCTTTAAAGAATATCACTAAAATGTACTCATAAATTCATAACAATATACACTCCATGTATCTTCATAAGCTTCTATAGTATTCTCTCACGTTGAAAGAACACTGTATAAAATGTTGGCCCAGCTTGGTTATAAGGCCAATTCTGTTCTAATATCTAAATCCCTTTTGTGTAAATATTTCACATGTAATAGACATCATGTGGAATTTAAGCCATATTCTCTATCACCTTAGCATTTGCCATTACTCTGCTTTCTTAAATAGCCCTTAGATGTAACCTGCTCAGCTCATCTTCAAACACTCATTTCCTCAAAGCCAAGTTGAGAGTCACAGTCTTGGGTGGCAAATGGCTATCTTTTGTGAACACTCTCTACTTCTGTCTTCTGAGGTTCCCAACCTGATTAATTTACATAATTTAAATTTATAGATGCAACACTATCATAAAGCTTGTGATTCATTTTTGAGCACAGAGGAGGAGTTTAGCCACTATGATTTGCTTCTGAGTAGTTGATATTTAGCTTCTTTCTCCTTTTCCTTAGTGTTTACGAACCATGCTTCAAGATGTCATTCAAGCATTATAGAAAAAAATATGGTGTTTGAAAATTGTTTCAAGGGGTGTATGAACTCCAGTTGGCACTTCATCTCCTGCTGCTTCTGTGCCTGTGAAGAGGCTTTAGCCAAAAGTAAAGAATTTGGACAAATAGGATCATTATTGTGCTGTGATTCTAAATTAAAGGATATTTTATGTAGCCCTCTTGTGATATACTCTTCAACCTTTTCGTAAAATCATCTAGGTCCCACTCTGCTCCTAATCTTCAAGTATGTGTCCTATCACTGAAATGAGTGATTGTTTTCCTGGTAACAATTCAATTATGAATGCTTTTTTACTTGAAACTGTTAGGATTATAATACTTAGGTTGTGAATACTAAATCTGAAGAACCATGGATTGAAAATCAATTTTGGGCCGGGCAGTGGTGGCACACATCTGTAATCCCAGCACTTGGGGGGCAAGGGCAGGCGGATTTCTGAGTTCGAGGCCAGCCTGGTCTACAGAGAGGGTTCCAGACAGCCAGGGCTACATAAAGAAACCCTGTCCTGAAAAACCAAAAAAAAAAAAAAAAAGAAAAAAGAAAAAAGAAAAGAAAATCAATTTTGGTCCCTTAGCTACTCACACACTTAAAATTCTGAATGCTCTTTTCAGGTGTGATGGGAGGCAAGGTCACTTAAATATGTGAATTATTGGTTATTGTTTGACTTATTATACAATTTGTTTTGAGAATTTTATACATGCATATTACACCTTGGTCACCTGCACCTCCTACCCATTCCCAAATAATTCCTATTTTCTTTATTTTCATTTTAAGCAATAAGTCTCAGAAACACTAATGACTCTGGATTACAATTTAGGAGACAAAAATGATGAACTAAATGGAACTTGTGACTAAGTTAACTTTTGCAAGTGGTGCCAGACATTTTAGCCTAAATGATAAATTCCTGGCCAATGATTTTGTACCAAAAGCAAGTAGACAACATTTCTAATAAATAATACCCAAGAAGTCTTCTGTCATGACCACATGTCTGCACACAAGTACATACATAGCAACATACTTGTACTCCTGCAACACACACACACACACACACACACACACACACACACACACACACACACACTTTGGGCAGCTCCTTGCTTGCCTTTTAAATGGGTTTTTTTTTTTTGCATCCCTTAGGGTATTTTTATGGAAAGATCTGATGTTGAGTATTTCACAGAAGTTAGGCTAGAACTTTAAAATAGAACCAACAGAATGTTAGGGCTGAAAATTTGAATTTTATGGGTGTTAAATGCTTTTCTTTAAGCTGGTAATTGAAGATATTCTACATGTTGTTTTTTTTTGTGAAACTCAACTTTGTTTTGATAGAATGTGTGTTACTTCAACTGCTGTACTGCCTAATATATGCAGTGTTTTAACATAAGTGTTGTAAGAAGAGATCATTTCCAGTGTTAAAAATAAGCACATCATGGCTGTAGTAGTTGTCTCCAGATTGGTTCCATTGGAATATCTTTTGAAAGCAACATAATGATTCATTGATTTGTTTGTATTTGAAAAAAAATCATGAAATACAGTGACACCAATAAAACTATAAATGTTATGATGTAATTAAATTTAAAAGATCATGAGCTTTCAAATTAATTTTGAATGGTTTTATAGTACCTATGCAGAATTAAGTGAAGATGAAGATACTAATAACTTGGTGAAACTGTGAAGATGACAAATATGGGGGACAGCAAGCTTTACATTCATCTCTAAACACAGCACCATCTTTACCTTTATAAAAAAATCAAATAAGAAACTTAAAAGTAAAAGATAGTTTAAAATAATACCTTGCAATTGTGGTAAAAAAAATTTGTACAATAAGAAAACAAGATATTGTTTAAATAATAAAGTAAAATAGTTTTATGAATAAGTCATTCAATAGCCACCTATGAAAAATGTGAAGTATAACTAGTTAGTAAATGCACCCCAAGGACAAAATGAGCCACTATATCAAATAAGAACAATGACTGTTGTGCYAGAAAATGTTAGTGAACCCCAAAAAGACCACCAAGGAGCTGAATTCAATACAATTGTATTAGCATCTCTTTATTCGAGCTTGAACATGGGCCATATCATTGTCTCTGACATATGAGAACGGGTGGGGACCTCAAGCCCAATTTCAGGCAAGCATCTATAGAGGCAAGAAGCAGGTAAATAGCCTGGTCCACATCTGATTGGGGGCACATTATGGCCTTTAACATAATTGGCTGCAACCAGGAGCCAAACCATAAACTTGTCTTCTGTTTCCCTCCTGATTGGTGGTTGGTAAGAAGTGAAGTGCCAGAGTCATTCTTGGAATGACATAACCTGGAAACTGGTGCTAGACAAAGGATTTTCTGGGAGGTAACCTGGACACTGGTTCTAGGTGCTGGTCTGTTAGTTAACTTGAGTTCAATCTTAGGTCAGCTTCTCCAAGATGGAGTCTGAACCCAAAAGATTTGGTCTCAATGGAGGAGTTTGATGAGATGATGTAATCATGGGTCCTCTGCAACTAACTATGTGTGTRTGTGTGTGTGTGTGTGTGTGTGTGTGTGTGTGTGTGTGTGTGTGTGTGTATGTATATGGTGTGCACATATATGTACACATATACATTTATATTCATAAATATACATATATTTTATGTAAATTTATTCCAGAGACTGACAATACAGAGGCAAATGCTCTATGCTTTCAACCATTGGATGGAGCCTGGGCTCCCGATGGAGGAGTTAAGGGAAGGACTGAAGGAGCTGAAGGGGATTGCAACCCCATAGAAAGAACAACAGTGTCAACCAACCAGAACCCCCAGCTCTCCCAGGGACTAAACTGCCAACTAAAGACTACACATGGAGAGACTCATAGCTCTTGCTGAATATGTAGCAGAGGATGGCCTTGTTAGACATCAAAGGGAGGAGAGGCTCTTGGTCTTGAGAAGGCTAGTTGACCCAGCATAGGGGAATGCCAGAACAGGGAAGCAGGAGTGGGTGAGTGAGTAGAGGAACACCCTCATAGAAGCAGGGAGAAGGGGGACAGGATAGGGAGGTTTCTGGAGGTCAAACCAGGAAAGGGGATAATGTTTGAAATGTAAATAAAGAAAATATCCAATAAAATAATAGAAATGAAAAAGGGGGATGGAAAAATGGTAAAATAAGCTGGAAAGACACAGCAATGGAGCTGTTTAAGAAAATTTCGATTAACTGTTTATATGGTACAGTTTGGTATTAGCAATACTGTTATGGCATATTAGAATGGTATTAGATGACAGCATTGAATGTTATCTTTTTATAAGCTAAGTAGGAGATTTAAGGAATTTCACATAAAGAAATGTTAAATATTTGAAGAGGTAAATGTTTAGTTTGATTGAAATTAAATTTATATTTTTATCAAAAGAAACCATAGTATCTTATTGCTACATATTTATACAYATTTATATCTTAGATATTAGTTTAAATAAGGTGATCAATATTCCTTGCTTGAAATCTAACATTTTAAAGCAATTTTAACAATATATAGCAGAGGATGCCCTTGTTGGCCATCAATGGGAGGAGAGGCCCTTGTTCCTGTGAAGGCTTGATGCCCCAGTGTAGGGGAATGGCAGGGTTGGGAGGCAGACGTGGGTTTGTGGGAGGGGGGCACCCTATTAGAAGCAGGGGAGGGGAGATGGGATGAGGGTTTCATGAAATCACCAGGAAAGGGGATAACATTTGAAATGTAAATTAAAAAAATCCAATAAAAGATAAAAAAAAAGTTTAGATTTCACTAGTTTATATTTTTGTGACTACAGAGGTCATTTAAAAAATAGGCAAGAAATATGTTTTAATTATATTGAAATTTTTAATAGAAATAGTATGTTAGGAACCAGAAATATAACAAAAATTAATACCTTAGTATTCACTGCAAAAGTTCATAAAGTATTGTAACTATTCATATTTAATTTTCAAATGGTTGTGTTAAGACAATCTTTGATTTGTATTATGTCTTTCAGAATGAACTAGACCATTTGTAACATGGATCTCGTATATTTCATCTGTCAAAGAATAATTTCAAGTAGAAAACAAAGTTAGATTATATTGTGACAGATGGTACATTTCTTATGCCAGAAATTAGGAAATATTGGAATTTAAAAATAAGAGATAAACATTTCCCTGTATTTCTCTCACTTTGTGATACAAATTAAATATATCTGCACTCAGTTTCTGAAGAATGTGCATAGAAAGTGTTGTGGACACAGTTAACCAAAGCTTTTAGCATGTCTGTGCAAATGTTAAAAAGTCTTCCAAATCTTTTGATTGCTATAGAAAAATAAAGACCATGAACTTAATGATCTGGGGCTTTTTGTCAATACTGAGTAGTTGAGTCCTGGGAACATTTTATAGAGTTTTAATGCTGTAATAAGTCTAGGGAAGAGTCTCCTGAAAGAAAATGAATACTTTTCAAACATTTGGCAATTGGACTAAACTCTGTTATTATCTTTCCTTATCAGCATCACCCCTGAATGTAAATGAGATCAAAAGAGAGGCTTCTTTGGGATCAGACAACATGTGAATTTTTACAGAAATGGAAAGTCATAAAATAAAGCAATAATGATATTACTCATTTTTCTAAGTTACATTCATATGCACATCCACTTGTCATATAATAGTTGTATGATTGTAACTGGTAAAGATATATGTTCATGGTCTTATATGAGGAATTCAATGTATAGGTACGAATATGTTGCTTTCAATTCAGTGTCAATAGTCCGAGCTGCCATTAGAGTTGTCTGCTTTATTAAATCATATCTATTCTTCTAAAGATAGAGGCAGATTTAGTGGGGTGAATGGGAACTTAATTTTAGGAACTCAAATATGTGACTAATATCTTAGAATAAATTATATAGGTGAATCTCCATTATGATTATAAATTTTTGAAATTTTATTTACAGATCAAATACCAATAAAAATTAATACCAGAACTTAAATGCAATGGAATTGAACAATGTATACCTAGATAAACTATATATGGACAAGAAGGTACAGTGTGTAAAATATCTACATAATTACTTTCTATTGATTACATATTTAGTATAGATATTTATAAAGACATTTAGATGGTCAACTTCTCACTAATTGCTTTTAAATTGAAAAGTATAAAATTGGATATTGTAATTTTGATGGGGATTACTTTGAATCTGTAGATTGCTTTTGGCAAGATGGCCATTTTTAATATATTAATCCTGCCAATCCCTGAGCATGGAAGATCTTTCCATCTTCTGAGATGTTCTTTGATTTTATTCTTCAGAGACTTGAAGTTCTTGTCATACAGATCTTTTACTTGCTTAGTTAGAGTCATAGCAAGGTTTTTTTTATTATATTTGACTATGTGAAGGGTCTAATTTCTCTAATTTCTTTCTCAGCCTCTTTGTCCTTTGAGTAGAGGAAGGCTACTGATTTGTTTGAGTTTTTGCTGAAGTTGTTTATCAGGTTTAGTAGTTCTCTTGTGGAATGTTTGGAGTCACTTAAGTATACAATCATATCATCTATAAAGCTTTTGTAAGGCAAAGGACTATGTCAATAGGACAAAACAGCAACCAAGAGATTGGGAAAGATCTTCACCAACCCTACATCTGACAGAGGCCTAATATCCAATACGTACAAAGAACTCAAGAAGTTAGACTCCAGAGAACTAAATAACCATATTATAAATGGGGTACAGAACTAAACAAATAATACTCAACTAAGGAATTTTGAATGGCTGAGAAGCACCTAAAGAAATGCTGAACATCATGAGTAATCAGGGAAATGCAAACCAAAACTACCCGGAGAGTCTACCTCATATCAGTCAGAATGGTAAAGATCAAAAACTTAAATGACAGCAGATGCTGGTGAGAATGTGGAGAAAGAGGAACACTCCTCCATTGCTGGTGGGATTGAAAGCTGGTACAACCACTCTGGAAATCAGTATGGCTGTTCTTCGGAAAATTGGGCATAGCATTACCTGAGGATCCAGCTGAACCAGTACTGGGCATATACCCAGAAGATGCTCCAATGTGAGATAAGGACACATGCTCCACTATGATCATAGCAACCATATTTATAATAGCCAGAACCTGGAAAGAACCCAGATGTCCCTCAACAGAGGAATGGATACAGAAATGTGGTACAGAGTACAGCTCAGCTATTAAAACCAATCAATTTATCAAATTCTTAGGCAAATGGATGGAACTAGGAAATATCATTCCTGGGTGAGGTAACCCAATCACAAATGATCACATATGGTATGCACTCACTGATAAGTGGATATTGGCACAGAAGCAAGGAATACCCAAGATATAATTCATAGACCACATGAAGCTCAAGAAGAAGGAAGACCAAAGTTTGGATATTTTGGTCCTTCTTAGAAGGGAGAACAAAATACCCATGGGAGGAGATACAGAGACAAAGTGTGGATCAGAGACTAAAGGAAAGACCATCCAGAGACTGCCCCAACAGGAGATCCATCCCATATTTATTTACCAAACTCAGACAGTATTTTGGATGCTAAGAAGTGCTTGCTGACAAGAGCCTGAGAGGCTCTGCCAGTGCCTGACAAATCAAAGGTGGATACTCTCAGCCAATCATTGGGCTGAGCACAGGGCCCCAAAAGAGGAGCTCAAGAAAGAACCCAAGGAACTGAAGGGTTTTGCAGTCCCATAGAAGGAACAACAATAGGAACCAGCCAGTACCCCAAGAACTCCCAGGGGCTAAACCACCAACCAAAGAGTACACATGAAAGGACCCATGGCTCCAGCCACATACGTAGCAGATGATGGCCTTGTCAGACATCAATGAGAGGAGAGGCCCATGATCATTGCCCAGTATAGGGGAATGCTGGGACATGGAAGTGGGAGTGGGTAGGTTAGTGAGCAGGGGGTGGAGGGATAGGAAAGAGGGGCTTGGGAGAGGAAATGAGGAAAAGGGAATAACACTTGAATGTAAATGAAGAATATACCTAATAAAATTTAAAAAATGGATATTTTATATATTAGATTAAATATACTAAATCTTTTTTACTATTTATTCTTTTAAAACTATGCAGAAGAAAATTTATGTGTAGCTTTCTTTATATTCATTGGTTTAATTTTAGACCTTGACCATCTAAAATCATTACATAAACTAACATATTGTAATAATAGTTCCAAGAAGATGGCGTATTAATGTAATGTAATTCCCATTTGCTTCTGTTTGTGATTTATGGTTGTCTTTCTGGTTTACATAATTACAGTAGTTTTCTTTATCTTATGGTGATCTTTAAATACAGAAACATAGGCCACAGTCTGTCCTCTGTTGTGGGTTGTTAATTCTACAGAGTGAAACTTTTTCTTCTTTCTATTTGATTAAAAGATAATGTTCATCTTTGAAAAATTACAAATATAATATTGAAATATATCTCAAAGTAGAGTTATCTTTGTTTCCAGTTCATGACAGAGATTTTTAAAAATATGCATTCATGAAGTGAAAAGTGCTGCAGTAATTATTAATAGTGGATAAATAAGAGCAAAATATGTTTTAGCTGTTCATAAGAACAGTATGTGGTATGCATAAATGAATAGCAAACAATAAAATTATTTAAATCCTAAACTATATCAAGATAATCGCTGAATAAATATTTGCATTGAAACACATAAAATTCTCATGATTAATGAATTCCTAAATTATAATGGGTAAATATGACTCTAGTCTTCATATTATTTGCATATTATTTTACCTTTCACAATAGGGTTGTAACAGCATTGGCAAATATAATGGGGAAACAAAGCAGATGAATAATTAAATGTGGTCAGAGGATTTGTTCTGGGCAGGATCAGCTGGGCATCATCACTAAGAATGTTTCTGTGCTTTATGTCCCACAGTCACCTCACCTCCTTAGATGGAATTGGCCTCAAAGATAATTCTAATATCTTGTTTAAAATACTCATTTGTCAGATATTTTAGTTTAATATTAATTTTTTGCATTTCCAATATTTTGGAGAGAAACCACTCTATGTCATCACTAGAAATACCCCTGGACTCTCTCAGTATTTACCGGATAAATGGATGATATTAATATTAAATTTTGCTATTTTTTCAAAAATACCAAATCCTTGCAAGACAAAAATTTATTTTAGTTGCTTAGAGTGACTTTATTACTCCTTAAACTAGGATTTTGTTCATGTACAATTACTTTGCCTGCAACTTGAGTCATAGTAACAAAATGCTGAAATAGCGATGTCTTAAATACAAATTTAAACTTGTGTGAGATACTTCAAAATGGGATAGTCAAATCCACATATAGCATATAAACTGTGAAATCTTTACTAAAAAAAAAGAGAAAAAGAAAAATCTATTAGACCTGTAATCGGATGGTCAGCATAGATTTTTATTTTGTATTCACTTTAAGCCAGATCACAGTTCCACTCACAAAAAATACCTCCCCCATTATCACTCCCCTCCTTAGAGAAGGTGACCCCCTCCCCCTTGTGCACCACACAATCCTGGGGCATCAGGTTCCAGTATGTCTAGATACATCATTTCCAAACCAGGCAGTCCAAATAGGGTGAGTAGGGGCTCTGATGGCAGGGAGCAGAGACTGAGAGACCAAGACAGCCCCTGCTCCACTTGTTAGGTGACTCACATGAAGACCAAGCTACACATTTGCTACAAATGTGTAGAGAGTCTAAGTCCAGCTCCTACATGTCACCTGGTTCATGACCAAGCTCTGTGAGTGCCCATGATTCCAGGTTAGTCGACTCTGCATCTTCCTAGGGTGTCCTTGTCCCATCTGACTTGCTCACTCTGAATTATACTCTTCCACAAGAATAACCTAGCTCCAGTTAATGTTTGGCTGTGGGTCTCTGCATCTGCCTCAATCTGCTGCTGGATGAGGCCTCTCAGGACACAGTTATGCTAGGTTCTAGTCTGCAACCACAGCAGAATATCATTAATCCTGTCAGGGGTTGGCTATCACATGGGATGTATCTCAAGATGGGGCAGTCACTGTGTGGCTATTCCCTTAGTCGCTGCTCTATCTTTATCATTGTTTAGGTATCACAAATTATCAGATAAAGGTTTTGTAGGTGGATTGATGTCTGCCTCCCACCTCTGGAAGTCTTGCTTGACTACAGGAGGTGGCCACTTCAGTCTTTTGTAGGACTCTAGCTAGGGTCACCCCCATAGACTCCACATACTCTCTCTAACAGATCTCCAGGTAGTCACCAAAGACATCCCCATACTGATTTCCATTCTAATTTCCAGTCCTCTTTCACTGCCCTGTTCTCTCCACACCTGATTGTCTTAAGCTTCTTAGTTTCTTGAAGTCCCGTTTATCAGTTGTTGATCTTAGAACCTGAGCCATTGTTGTTCTGTTTAGGAAGTTATTTCTTGTTCCAATCAATTCAAGGGTATACCCCATGTTCTGCGCTATTAGATTTAGTGTATCTGCTTTTACATTTGAGGTATTTGATCTTTTTGGACTTGAATTTTGTGCAGGATGAAAAATATGAATCTATTTGCATTCATCTACTTGCAGATCTCCAGGTAATAAGACCTGCACTTATGAGTACTATACTATCATCTGTGTATAGCAATACTTTGAACTCTTCCTCTTCAATTTGTATCTTCTTGATTTCCTTTAGTTTTTATTTCTCTACCTACAATTTCAAGTACTATATTGAATAGATAGGAAAAGAGTAGGCAGCCTTGTCTTGTCCGTGATTTTAGTGAAAATCCTTTAAGTTTCACCTTATTTAATTTGATGTTTGCTATTAGTTTGTTGTATATTGGTTTTATTTTGTTCAAGTATGTGCCTTGTATTCCTGCTCTCTCTAAATCTTTTAATATGAAAGAGTGTTGGATATTGTCAAGGCCTTTTCAGCATCTAATAATTCTGTGATTTTTTTGTCTTTCAGTTTGTTTATGTGGTGGAATATGTTGATAGATTTTCATATATTGAACTATATCTGCATCCCTGAGTTGAAGCTTGCTTGATCATATTGGATGACATTTTGATTTATTCTTCCATTCAGTTTTCAAGTATTTTATTGGGTATTTTTGCATCAATGTTCATAAAAGAAAATGGTCTGTTTCTGTCAATGTTCTTTCCTTGCTGAATATTTGTATGGTTTAGGTATCCAGGTGATTATAGCCTCATAGAATGAGTTTGGTTTAGGTTGCTCTCTGATATTTTTAGAGGTTGCAAGATACCTATCCAGTCTTTTCTAGGTTTTAGAGTCTCTGTTGAGAAGTCAGGTGTCATTCTGGTAGGTCTGTCTTTGTATGTTATTGATCTTTTTTCCTTGCAGGTTTTAATATCCTTTCTTCTGTAGATTTAGTGTTTTGATTATTATATGGAAGGAGGATTATTACATGGAAAGTGTTCTTTAAGTTTCTTGTATGTGTATGGGCATCTTTCTTTACGTTGGGAAAACTTTCTTTTATGATTTTGTTGAAAATATTTTCTTGTTTTTTGAGCTGGGATGCTTCACCTTCTTCTATTCCTATTATTATTATTATTATTATTATTATTATTATTATTAGTAGTAGTAGTAGTAGTAGTAGTAGTAGTAGTAGTAGTAGTATTAATTTTCTATTATTATCATTAGGTTAGGTCTTTTCTTGGAATACCAGATTGACTGGATGTTTTCTGTCAGGAAATTTTTTGATTTCACATTTTCTTTGATGCATTGATTTCTTCTTTTGTGTCTTCTTCACCTGAAATTCTATCTTCCATCTCTGGTATTCTATTGGTGATGCCTGCATCTGTTGTTCCTGTTCTTTTCCCTAAGTCTTCCACCTCTAGGATTGTTTCAGTTTGTACTTTCTTTATTGCTTCTATTCCTGTTTTTTTCTGGTCCTCAACTGTTTTATTTTCCTGTATTTCTTTAAGGTAATTATTCATGTCCTCTTTAAAGATCCCTACTATAAGATTGGATTTAAAGTCATTCCCTGGTACTTGCCTTGTGTAAGGATGTCCAGTATTAGGAGAGTTGTGCTCTAAAGGTGTCATTCTGCCCTGGCGTTTCTTGATTGTGTTCTTTGAATTTCTTGGAGTATGTTCAATCTTTGTCTCATCAGGATTTTTCCCCCTCTTTTCTCTGGACCACCAGCTACAGCAGTAGCAGGAACAAGACTCAGAAGGCCTCCCTCCCCCTTTTCTTCTTCTTCCTCCTCCTCCTCCTCCACCTCTTCCTCTTCAGTCTTCTATTCTTCCTCAAAGTGCCTCACCTGGCCCCCTCAGGGCTCTGGTATTCATTCTCTATGGATCTCAGAATTATACTATCTGCATCTGAAAGAATCAAGCCTCTGCCAGAGTGTTTTTTAAGGCAAATAGTCTTCTGCTGTGGATAATCTGAAGCAACCTCATATCAGACAACTGGAATTAAAACAAAAACATGTTTTCATCATATAACTGAGTTTTTAAAGAACCAAAACTCTCACTACAATACAATATTTAAGACAATTTTGTTTGAATGGGTGAATATGATATTTTGTATGCTAAGGAACAATAACTAATCAGACCATCCTTAAATATGTCTTGATTTGTCCGTGTATTTCAAATTTATTTACTTACTTGTGTGTGTGTGTGTGTGGTGTTTACATGGGTGCACATGTCTGTAGTGTTATTTTTTGCTGTTTTTAACCTTTTAAATATTTTTCTTTTATTAAATTCTTTATTTACATATCAAATGCTATCCCTATTAGGGTTCTGTCTAAGCTCCACCCCATGGTTACCTGACAACAGCCAGGTATGCCCCTTCCTAGAGTTAGCTGGCAGCAGCCACCAGCCAGGTAGGCCTGGCCTATTATAAAGGGGGCTGTTCACCCCCTCCTTGCTCTCTTACCTCTCTTACCTCTCCAGCCTCTCTCTCTCTCTTTTATTCTCACACTCTCCTACCCTCTCTCTTGCCCCCTCTTGGTCTCTCCTCCCCTTCCTTCTCTTTCCATGTGGTCATTGCCAGTTTCTGCTTCTCTACTCTCTCCTCCTCTCTGCCTTTCTCTTCCTCTACTACCTTCTTAACTCCCCTCCCCATGCCCTGAATAAACTCTATTCTATACTATGCTGGTGTGTGTCTTGTTCCTCAAGGGGAAGGGACATCTCTGCATGGGCCGGCTGACTGAGGCACCCCCTTCCCCCACACCAGTGCCTAACATAATCTCTAACCTCTTTCTCTTTTTAAGATCACAACAATCCACTTTTCCTCCTTTCCCCTCTGAAAACCCCCATCCCTGACAAATACAGAAGTGAATGCTCTCAGTCAACCATCGAACGGAGCACAGAGTCCCCAATGGAGGAGCCAGAGAAGAGACCCAAGGAGCTGAAGGGGTTTGCATCTCCTTAAGAAGAACAACAATATAACCAACCAGTAACTCTAGAGCTCTGTGAGGCTAAACCACCAAACAAACAGTACACATGGAGGAACCCAAGGCTCCAGCCAGATGGGTAGCAGAGGATGGCCTTGTTGGACATCAGTGTTTATAGTTTTATGAAACAATCTATGAGCATAAGCCAGAGGATAATGACAGTTATTAATCTCAATCATTCTCCCTCTTGGCCCCTTGAAATGGTCTCCAACTGAACTTGAAGCTCAGCTTTTTGGCTACTCACACAGGCCAGTGAGCCCAGCACTCCTCCTTCTTCAGTCATACTATCACAGAACTAATAAGGCTGAGGCTACAGGACTGTACAGCCCAGTCACCTTTTGTCTGTGTGTTGAAATTAAGAACTTGAATTTTTCTGCTTGCCTATCAAATATTCTTATGTAAGAAACCATCATACCATTCCCTAATTTTTATGCAAGTTTATCTCCACAGAGTTTTGAAACTAATAACTCACGATAAGACCCCCAACATGTAATGTGCATGTATATTAACTGATCACATTTTAAATAGGCAGAGATTGCATACATTTCATTCTAACAAATCGATATGAGTGAAAGATCATTGCATTAGTGTCTTAAAGTTCATTTAGGTGTATCTCAAATAGAAAAGAAATGCCAACCTATTGACATTTATACACAGAATCTGTTCTTGGCATGATACAAATTTACATCAGGAATTCTATAAGAATTGGCAAGGACATCTGTCAAAACAATACAAAAGTCAAATTATTAAAAACACTTTGTGACTTGAAACATTAAATGTGATCTCATTTTAATCATGTCTAAGAAAAAAATAATGATACGCATGTAGATTTTATTGAGGAATATGATTTGGCAAAATGAATAATCATTTATTGGCAGAAATGAAAAATTAAGAGGTGTTCATTATTTATTTACATCAGTGGATATAAATAATAACATTCAATTGGCTTCATATTTTTTGATATATATATAATTATTTTCAGATGTCTCCAATTTATAGTCAAGTATAACTGATGTTTTACAAATTAAATGGCAATCATTTTCTTTCAGATAACTAGGATGTTAACAAACAATATGTAATGCTTTGCACAATGCAATGTAATATCAGTGTACACACAGTATTCACACAGAAAGCAGAAGTACTTGTAGGTAATCTATATATTTATTCCTTATGAGGAACAAAGTATGCATATCAGTCAACTTTTCATACATGTCAATAGAAATATCTTCTATTTTATATCTTGTAACTTTAAACCCAATGTTAATTTTGTCAATTTGATTTACAACATAAAGGGTATGTTATGTGTGCCAATCTGTGTGAGTAAATTTATTAATTTTAGTTGTTTTGAAGATTCCATGGGATCTTTCTGTGTAACAACTCATGTCATCTTCAAATAAAGACTAACTCATTAAAAAAAGATAATTGAAAGTAATTGATTTGGGTTATAAATGTTTTGTTGTTACTTTTCTGTAAAAAAGTAAATATCCATCACTTGTTTTATTAGAAAAAGATGTAACATATAATTTTGGATAATGTTTTTCAAAGATATTTTGTAGTATTTTTCAAATATATAGAAGATATTATGTTTTCCCTTCTTAGAAAAACCATTCAGAAATGAAGGCAGTTTAGCATATATATTATTTACTTTTTTTCCTGCTGATACAAAATGATTAACAAAACAACTAAATGAGAGAGGGATTTTCTTTTTTACCCCACAGTTTGTGGGTTCACAGTTAGGGTTAGGGTTAGGGTTAGATGTTAGGGTTAGGGCTTAGGCTTAGGGTTTGGGTTATGGTTAGGGTTAGGGTTAGGGTTAGCGTTAGGGTTAAGGTTAGGGTTAGCATTAGGGTTAGGAAGGCTCATTAAGAAGCCACTGATAAGAATATGAAGCACTGATCATGTTGCATGTGCATTTTGGAAGTGTGAAAAGGAACAGTAGCTTTCAATCAGCATTCTCCTTTTAACTCTTTCCTATATCCTAAGCCATAGAATACTGCTCTATAAATTTAGGGTAACTCCATTGGAGTTCAATTAATCCCACTTCAGTTAATCCAGTTTACAGTTTCCTTCAGAGATTTGCCTAGATGATTCTAAGTCCTAAGCAGTTGATAATCAATACTAACCTTACCTGTTCCTTTAAGCATACCACTTGTATATATAAAAACAGGAAGGCTTGTAGTAGCTTTTGCATTCTTTCCCAAGAGTAGCACTGAGGTGCCAGCGAGATAAAGGTAAAGTTACCTACTATCACAAATAGCAACCTAAGTTTTGACACGTTTGTAGTCTCTCTGATCTTTGCTCATATGTGATGGCATACACACACTCTCATTATAAAAGAACACATGGAAAAAATTTAAAATGTAGTAATTTCTGTAGATGATGTACACAGTGATTCTCTTTTAGACAGACCCAGAATCTCTGAATACTCAAGATACAAGTAACATATCAAATGCTTCCCAAGAAGAAGGAAGGAGAGGGCCCTGGTCCTGGAAAGGCTTGATCCAGCATTGAAGGGGAGTACCAGGATAGAGAGATAGGAGGGGGGCAATTGGGGAATGGGAGGAGGGAAGAGGACTTATGGGACATATGGTGATGGGGGAACCTGAAAAGGAGAAAGCATTTGAAATGTAAACAAAGAATATAGAAAATAGTAAAAAAAAAAAAAAAAAAAGATGAAATTTTAAAGTAGTTTAATTTTCAGTTTCCTGGCAGCTATCAGAAATGTGTTTAAAGTTTGAAGAACATGTATTAAGTGTTTTTAACCATTTGAACTTTATCTTTTGAGAGCTTAGTTAGTTCTATAACCAATTTATAAACTGGTTATTTGGTTTTTGATTTTCATATTTTGTTTTGTTTCCTTTGAATATTCTAGATAATAATACTCTGTAAGTGTGTAATCGCAAAACATTCTATTGCTTATCCTGCTACTTTGCTCAAATTTTTATGTTGTCTGCTCTGTAGAAACTTTTTTATTTTTTATTCATTTATTTTTTTTAGGTTCACTAGGTCCCAATTATTAGTTGTTGGTTTTATTGCCTCGGATGCTGGTAACCTGATAAGAAAATAAATTTCTTCTGGCAATGATTTCGAGCCTATTTCCTGCCTTCTCTGCTTTTATATTAAACATATAGTCTTCTTTTGATGTTATTGCTTGTGTAGAGTTGAGATTTTGCCTGGTAATAAATGTGAATCTATTAGTAATCTTCTACTTGTAGTCATGAAGTTTGACCAGCATAACCATATGTTGAACTTACTATCTTTTGTCAAGTGTGTTGTAGGTGGGCGTTTTTGGTTGTTTTTGTTTTGTTTTAGGTTTTTTTTGTTTTTGTTTTGTTTGTTTGTTTTTTCTGTCCAAAATCATATGCCTGTTCATATGTGTCTGGGTCTTCAGTTCTGTTTTGAAATCTCAGTTTTATATTAATACCATGCTATTTTATCTTTATAACTATATATTTTCAATACAACTTAAAATCTGGAGTAGTGATACTTTTATCATCTCTTTTCATTTTAAGTTTCCTGGTGGAATGTGTTAAATTACAAAGAATACATGTTACACGATTTTAGCCATTTGAACTTCATCTTTTGTGAACTCTGTTTATTTCTATATCTGATTTTTAAATTAGGTTACTTGGTCTTGTTTAACTGTCAGAAAACTTTTTCTTTTTTAAAAGTATTATGGGTTTTGTTGGTGGTTTGATGTACCCTCACATGGTTTGGACACGGATCAGATGAGAGAAGATGCCCAAGACTATATATACATATACATATACATATACATATATATATATATATATATATATATATATATAATTACTATTAAAAGAACATATTTTCATGGTTGAGAGATGACTCAGCCAATAAAGTATCTGTTGCCCAGACATGAGGACCTGATTTTATTCCCAGCATCCACCTAGAAAGCCAAGAATGACAATGCATACTTGTAATCCCAGCATTGATAGAGACTGGTAGACCCGGCTTGCTGGCCAATCAACCCGTTGATGGTACTGCTGATGATCATGGAGTCTACAGTCTAGCTTCCTCACTTGCCAGATGTGGAAAGCCCCCTTTTCCTCTTTTATTTCCTCCACACCGTTTTCTTCTCATCCTTTCACAATCCCCATCAATAATTATCACCTTATTTCAGATATAACCATCAAATCATATGGCTTATATTAAATGCTGTAAACATCTTGCTTTTATTTATTTTTTAACCTACAGCTGTGTGACTTATATATAGATGACTCATCTCAGAGTTTTACTTAGTTTTTTGGTTGGTTGGTTTTGTTTTTTTGAGACAGGGTCTCATGTTACACAGGCCATCCTCAAACTTTCTGCATATCCAAGGCTGGTCTAGAACTCCTGATGCCCCTGCTTTTGTTTTTATTTTTCTTTTTTTTTCTTTTCTCTATTCTTTGTTTACATTCTGAATGATTTTCCCTTTCCCAGTTCCCCCCTCACCATATGTCCCATAAGTTCTCTTCCCTCCCCCCCCCGCCCATTCCCTAATCACCCCTCCCATTTCTCTGTTCTGTTATTAAGTCTGGTACCATCAAACTCAGCTCCAGAGTTTGTCTCTATCCACCAGCTAGTGTATGCTACCTGGTTGGTGGCCCAGTATCCAAGATATCTCAGGTGTCTGGGTTATTTAAGACTACTGGTCTTACTATGTGTTCATGCTTCTCCTCAGCTTCTTTCAGGCTTTCCCTAATTTAACCACAGGGGTTACTGAACACAGTCCATGGATTGGGAGTAAGTATCTGTGTCTGTTTCAGTCAGCTGCTTGTTGGGCCTCTCAGACCACAGTCATGCTAAGCTCCTGTCTGTAAGCACACTGTAGCATCAATAATTGTGTCAGGTCTTGTAGACTCCCCTTGAAATGAATCCTATTTTGGGCCAGTAACTGGATCTCCTTGCTCTCAGTCTCTTCTACATTTTTTCTATGCAGTTCTTTTAGACGGGTACAATTCTTGGTTAGAGTTTTTGACTATGGGATGGTTGCCCTGTCTTTCTACTGGAGAAGTTCTCTACAAGTTCCCTCTCCCTACTGTTGAGCGTTTCATCTAAGTAAGGTCTAACACAAAATTTGTCTTGCCTACAAGATGTGCAAGGATAAAGATGGAGCCGAGACTGAAGGAAAAACAAAACAACTTGAAAACTATCTTGAGACTGGCCTAACTTGAAAACCATTCCATGTAAGAGAGGCAACCCCTGACAGTATTGATGATAATCTGCCATGCTTGCAGAAAGGAGCCTAGCAAAAATGTCGGCTGAAAGGCTTTATTCAGTGGATGGAAACAGATGCAAAGATCCACAGTCCAACATCAGGTACAACTCTGGGAGTCTTTTGGAAGAGTGGGGGATAGAAATGAGCAAGCTGGAGGGGTCAAGAACATCACAGGAAGATTTATAGAGTCAACTAACCTGGGCCCATTGTGTTCAGAGAGACTAAACCACCAACCAAAGAACATGCAATGGCTAGACCTAGGTACCCTACACATTTGCGTCAGAAATTAGCTTGTCCTCCATGTTGTTTACCTAACAAAGGGAGAAGGTTTGAAAGAGTAGGAATTCAAGGCCTACACATGAACATAGTAAAAGCAATTTACAGCAGACCAGCAGCCAACATCAAAGTAAATGGAGAGAAACTTGAAGCAATCCCACTAAAATCAGGGACTAGACAAGGCTGCCCCCTCTCACCATATCTTTTCAATA
>BDUI01000001.1:211001-222532 GCA_002335545.1 Apodemus speciosus | reverse complement strand
AATCTTGGAACACCATAGACACAATCCACCTATCAAATGCTGTCCGACAAGAAGGAAAAACTGGACCCAGGTTCTGGAAAGGCCCAATGCAACAGTGCAGGGGAATACCAGAACAGGGAAGTGGGAAGGGGTGAATAGGGGAACAAGGGGAGGGAAAAGACATATGGGACATCTGGAGGGCGAGGAAACCAGAAAAAGTGAAATGAAATGTAAATAAAGAATATATCCAATAAAAAAAGACATAAAAAAAAAAAAAACAAATGGAGAAGGAGGTTGTTGCCTCCCATTAGATTTCCTACACTAGCTGAACTGTGTGGTTGGGTCTCAGTGGGAGATGACATGGTTTTTCCTGCTGGGACTGGTGTCCCAGGGTGTGGTGGTACCTAAAAGGGGGTGCTCCTTCTCTAAGGTGTAGGAGAAAGGGTAATGGGGGAAGGGATTTGTAAGTGTGGGACTAGGAGAAGTAGAGGGAAGGGGTACTATTGGGATGTAAAGTGGATAAATAAGTGAATTAATGAAAAACTATGGAGCTGAAAAAAAATTTTTTTTTTGTTTTTACTTTCTGTGAATTACATTAGAATTTTTATTGCCATTTGATGGGAATTACATTGAATCTATAGATTGCTTTTGGTAGGAGGGCTATTTTCACAATGTTAATCTTACTTATTTAGGAACATGGGAGGTCTTGCCATCCTGTGATATAGGCTTTGAATTCTTTCTTGGATGAAGTTTTATTATACAATCCTTAGTATTTAGTGGTACCCCAAGGTATTTTTGAAGCTATTAAAAGGTATTGTTTCCTTGGTTTCATTCTCAATATGTTTTTCTTTGTATATAGAAAAGCTTTAATTTTTGCATGATAATTTCTTGCCTTGCAGAAATTTAAGTATTAAAAGTATTTATCAGCTGCAGGAGTCTCCCTGTTGAATTTTTAGGTTCACCTGTGCCCACTATATCATCTGCAAATGAAGACACTTTGACTTCTTCCTTTCCTAGTTTTTAACTCCTTGATCTCTTTAAGTTGTCTTATTGCTCTAGCTAAGACTTTAAGGTATTGAATAGGTATGGAGAGGCTGCACAACCTTTTCTTGTTTCTTGGTTTAGTGGAATTGATTTGACTTTCTCCATTTAAGGTGATGTTGGCTAAGGACTTTCTGTAAACTGCCTTTATTATGGTGCAATGCATATACCTAGTTTCTTAGGACTTTTTTTATGAAGGAGCATTGGCTTTTGTCAAAGGTCTTTTCTGTATCAAATTACATGATTATTGTAATCACTTTTTATTTCTTTTTTTGAGGTGCCATGACTAAGGCCACTTATAAAAGAAAGTATTTGTTTGCATCTTTTTTATAGTTTCAGTGGATGAATCTAGGATTATCATGGAGGGACCATGGCAAGAGGAAGGTAAGCATATCACTGGAGCAATCGATGAAAGCTTTAAGCTGATACAAAAGCAGAAGTCAAAAGGGAGACTCAGCCAGGCTGTCTTCTGAGACTCCAAGGCCTTCCCCAGTGGCACATCTTCTATGACACAGTCACATCTCCTGGTCCTTACAAAAGACTTCACCACTTATGACTTTATATTTTAATATTATAGGAGATTTTGAGAGCTCTTTCTAACCACCACAATGGTGATGTGATTTCTGGGCTTTTGTTATTTGTCTAGTTTTGTTTTTTTCCATTTGTGTAATGTAGTAAAAAAATGCATCCTGGAAATTCACTAAAACTAGCAAATGAAACTTTAAAATATATTTCAAAATTTGAGGTGGTGGCATTAAAACACAGTCAGATGTAGACAACTATGCTATACTTGAGTTAAATATTTGAGTGTATTGCCTTTTGACACTTTTTCTAATATTGAAGAAGAAATTAATGATTTTTTGTAATAAAAGTATAAGTTGAGGATTTTTTGCCATGAAGGAAACTCCAAATATATGGATAATTAAACAAAAAGTTTTAGGATTATTTGTATAGTTACTTTATTAGCCACCATGGCATATGTGATAGAATGACCCTGACAAGTAAGGTTTTCTCAGTGGCTTTAAGTAGCATTACTAGTTGAGACTACTTTTTAACTATTGCATACTAATACATGTGTCTTTCAATAATAACATGACAATGTTTGATATCAAAGCATAATCATGATGTTTGCATGATTACTTAAGATTCACACTCAGATTATTCTGTATCTTAAAACAACACAAGACCATGCCTGATTATATCTTCAAATGAAGGTGATAGGTTATAAAGGGATCAAACTATTCCCTCAGATTTTGTGTATGAGCCAGTGGTTTTGTGTGATAGAGCTATTTTTAGTCATTGTGGTAACCCACAGTCTGGTGTCAGGCCATAATCTTCCAGGAGACTGCTGAATTACAGTGCCTTGTTTTTAAACCAAGTGTTGATAGTCTGATGTCAAATGAAGGAAAAGTTCATTTAGCCATGGCTAATTCTAAAATGAGATGATTTAGAGTAGGGATAAGATATGCTCCACTCTTCAATGACATCTTAGACTTCAATGACATCTCAGTGAATTACAATTCATGTGAAAATTTCAGGTTCTCTTTAGATAAATACAGGAACATTTTTAAAGTATATTGCCCTGAACACTGAGTATTTTATGCTCACCAAATCTAAGAGTTGTTTTCTGCTTTTGAAGGGTTAATAAAAGAACATCTGCCTTCTGCTGTTTGTACCATCTGTAATTTTGGGAACATCTCCATAAGGTATACACTATGAACAACAAATTAATAAGGTCTGTTTCCACTCTTCATTACAGGTGCAGTGGTCATCATTGGCTTATGTGCAGCCCCATATTACAATTGATCCTCAGCTTTTATCTCAATAGGAAAGGATAAACGCACAAGCACACAAGACACACACATACAGACACAAACAGACACAAACACACCATACACAGACACACACATATATACATACACATATACATATACATATATGAATAATAGATTCATTGGGTGTGTAATTCATTAAAATCTTTGAAGATGTCTCCTTATATTCTTCTGTTTTCATCTGTGTATGTCTGTCATGTGTTTCCAGAGAGATTTAACGGAAGGGAAGGTATACACTATGAACAATAAAGCTCGAATGTGGTTGACACCGTTACTTCATCGTCTTGCCATCCCCTTCCTACCATGGTTGATTATATCCTTAAAACTTTTGTCAAATTAAACTTACTCTTGGTTATGTTGAAGTTTTGTTGGGATTTATTAGAATTAAATTAGCAATTAGAAGAGTAACTTTTTGCCAACTAAATTTAAGAAATYMWTTWWTTTTTTTAGTACCTTAATTTGTGCTCAATGTTTGAAATTACACTGATTCTGAGTTATTTTTWAAAAAATTAAATACTTTTTACTAATTCYTTAAGATTTTCATATATSTATGCAATATAGTGCAATTTAATGATTAGTAGATGTTGTTTCTTGTCTCAATCTTTTCAATATATAATTGAATTTGAATAATTATATCACTATGAAAATTTGATCCAGTAAGGATTATATCTAAGTACCAAGTTGATATCTACAATTATATTGTCAGTCTGTTTTTTTACTATTTAAAAATCCCCTTTTTTATTTTACTTACAGTATGAAAATTTTGGTCTAGTATTTCCTATAGATCTTTTACAATGTACTATATAAAAAAGCCACCCAGATACATTTCTATTTTTTTTAAAAAGAATGTACCTTCCATTACAGCATTAAGATAATGTAAATGTTTGTGAGAGAAAATATATGATCATAAAAAGCCTATTTGTTGAGAAATATGTTTAGATATTGCTGTTGCAAGATGAATCACATTTTGTCTCTGAGAAGGAAGGCCTTGGTAAGCTCTGAGTCTCTGATGAATTCCCATAATTATAAAATGGAGCAATAAAGCTTACCAGAATAATAGACTACTGTTTTTGTTGTTGTTATTGTTCATTTGTTTTTGTTTTTGTTGTGTTTTGTTTTTTAACTATGAGGATTTGAATAGGAATGGTACTCAGAGGCTCATATATCTGAATGTTTGGAATTTAGAAAGTGGTGCTACTAGACAGATATTAGGAGCTATGGTCTTGGAGCATGTGTTTCTCTGTGGGTAGGATTTGAAATTTCAAGGGCTCAAGCAAGGACCACCATCTTTCTCTACCTACTGCTTGCAGATCTGGATTTAGAACGCTCAGATACATCTTCAGCACCATGACTACCAGTGTGCTGCTATGCTTCCTATCAGATGATAATAAAGTAAATTTTTTAACGTAAGCAATATTTGATTAAATACTTTGATTTTACGAGTTGCTGTGGTCATTGGGACTCTTCACAGCAATAGAAAATTGCCTAAGATACCAATCTATTAGAACACAATATAGTGTACTTTATTTTGGACTTAACATAGGCTCAACAAAATGTACATTGTTCAGAGTTTTATTTTAAAACTATGGAAATTTAGAAGGACCCTATAGTAAACTCCTGAAACCCAACTTTATGTTTTATTTTAATGGATATGAAGCTGCACTTATAAAAATAAGAATTTTGAAATACCCAGCATTAGGTTTATTCTTCCACAAGTGAAAGGCAAGAGATAACTCAGTTATGTACTTGAGATTCTAAAATAATGTGGGCTTCACATGTTGAAATTTTCAATGGAAAGAACCAGAATGTTATTAAAATGAATCCAGGTCATAGTAGACTTTTTCTACTATGATACTGATAATTGGTTTTAGTCTTCTTCTGTTCTTAATTTTCCCAAGTTCTGCCCTAATAGTTTTGGCAATATGTGTGCAAAACTTAGTCACTAATTGCTTTGGCAGTATAAGCAGAAAGCTCATTCCAGCCTTCCACAATAAGTTAGATATGATAGAAGAAACCACAATAACTAAATAAATATTTTGAGAAATAAAATTGAAGATGCACATGCTGTAATGAGTTTTACAAGATAGTTTCATTTAAAATCACATTTTGGGTTTTGATACTATATATTTAAAATTTTCTTTAATTTAGATTTTAGGTCTGGTAATCATTATTTTTTATCATCAAGCAAAATGAGAATATGCATAGCAAATTGTTGGTTTGCTGTATATCCAAATGTTGATATCTGTCTGAATGTTTACCTGGCTTATTTTATTCACAATTATACTAGTTAGTATAATAGTTACATGTATTCTATTTAAATGTGTATTAACTTACATTTGTACTTTTTGTTTAAGTAAACTTGAATATATTGCTTCGCATACTATACAACCATATATATGTATGAACTCATAAGTGTGTTAGCCATTGTATACTTACTAATATATTTTATAATACATTTCAGTTGCTAGATTCGTCTAATTTTTTTAAATTTCTAAATGTTATAGAGTTATTATGATTTGGTTTTATTCATGTAGCCTATTTTCAATCCCCAACAACCTAGTCATAGAAACATACTAATGGAACATCAGTATTATTATCTCATAGAGTTTAAGGACAGTTAATTTAAGGACGACTAAGATATACTGAGCTATAGTCTCCAAATGGTTATATGTGGTGTATTTTCATTATTCTATCAGAAAATTTCCATCTATGGTGGTTAGTGTTGAGTGAAATTTAGAAAGAATCTGGGTGCAGCCAGGAAATGAGCCTCTAGGTATAGACTATCTTTACTATATTATTTGATGGGGAAAATCAGTCCAAACTGTGGGTAGAGAAATTCCCTGCACAAGAGATCTAAGAATGTACAACATGAAGAGACACTACTTCAATCCAGTGTGCATTAGTTATTGTGTCCTTACACAGAGTAGAGTGTGATGGATACAGTGTTATGAGCTTGCTAATGTTCCTGTTAATGAAACTTCTCTACAAAAATTGACTGTAGCTGGAATTGTGAGTCTGAATTAATATTTTCTGCCCTAAAGTTCTTTTAGAATTTTGTCTGTATATGCCATCAAAATTACTGGAAATTTGCAAAAATATCCTAACAGGTGACTTTGAATTATTCTAAAATATAAGATTTATTCAATGAACAATATAAATGAACATACAAGCAGTTGCCAAAAACAAAATTTGCTGTAAATACAGGAAATTATTTATCAGACTTTAACATTTTATTTAAAATTTTCAATCATAGAACTACAAGTAAAGGAATATATCACAAACATGTACAGCCTACATAATCTGTAAAAGAGTATTAAACATTAGATATGATGCTGAAAGATTGCTAGCATTTCCCTTATGCTAGTATTAAAAAAGATGATTCTCTTTCCTGTTTCTGCTTATCATTAAATTAATAACATATAACAATAAATGTAYATAAAATATTTAGCATGAGAAGAATGTACTTTATTATAACTGTTACATCCTCAGTTTTCTAGGTAAAGTAATATGTTTTTGCAACTCAAATTTTATCCATATTGCAAGGAAGATATTCCCAGACATCATGAAGATAGTTTAATCTAATTATTTGAATGGGTGCCAGGAGGACTGCTAACTACACGGGACATATTTGGACATTGTAAGAGTATATTGAAGTCCATGGTGTAATACAGGAAGGATACAATGGAAATGAGAAGATGTTCTCCACCAACCTAGGAAATAAACCTATCAAAGGGTCAGGGTTGTCCCAACTTCCAATTTATAGAAATATGAGAAAAAATTTTGGCTGTTCTTGTCATTGCATATGCAGCATGACAGACTGCAATAACAGCCCTAGGAAATAAAAATCACTTGCTAAGTATTGTGTATGTATATACATATATACAAACATACATACATATATATATATATATGTATGTATGTATACATACACAGTGGATATGTACATGACATTAAAATATTGTAATTTATCTAAATGTATAAGGTAATGTACAGTGACTAATGCAAATCAATGAAATACAAATCAATGACTGAATAGGAAATAATATCTGAAAATATATTGTATGCAGTCAAAAGCCAAACACTTGAAAGAACTCAAAATAAATATTTATGAGTGTGTCTGAGTGTAAATTATGTCTTTGACAACTGTTATGCAAGTGAGCAGAGGAGTGCTTCATACACTGAAATCAAGTTGTTTTACCCAAATTTATTCAAAAAATCACTACACATACATTTTAATATTTACAATTGAAGTTTGCAACTCATTTTAAAATAAAAGACTAATAATGGAAGACAGGAACCACTTAGAAACAAACATGGAAAGACTTGCTTATAAGAAGAAATAAAAACGATTTGTTATAAAGCAATATTACTAGAAAAAATTGTATTGGCAAAAGAAAGGTCTAAAATAGTTATGAAACAGATGACTGCAATAATATATATATTTATGGGGAAAATGTCACTAAAGGAGTGACAAAAACTAGTGAGAAAGTCATATTTCAGTAATGATTCTGAGTATTCTTGGTATATATATATATTAGATCTATCAAAAATAAAACTCTTAATATTATTCAAACTAAATTCTAGGTGGATTGTTTTTTTTGTTGAATATTGTCTTCATTTACATTACCAATGGTAAAACCTTTCCCGATTTCCCCCCTCCTCAAAGACCCTCCAACCCTTCCTCTCACCCCTTGCCTCCAGGTATATGCCCCTCCACCCGACACACTCCCACCCCCCCTCAGTTTTCCTTTGTTGGGACCTCTATTGAGCTTTTACCTGACCAAGAACCTTCTCCCACTGATGCCCAACAAGGCCTTCCTCTGCCATGTTTTTGGCTGGAACCATGTGTACCCCTTGGTTGATGGTTCAGTCCCTGGGAGTCTTGGGGCATCTGGGTGGCCAAAGTCATTGTTCTTCCCATGGGGCTGTAAACCCCTTCAGCTCCTCTGGACCACCCTCTGGCTCCTCCATTGGGGACCCCACGCCCAGTCCAATCGTTAGTTGCTAGCTTCTGCCTCTGTGTTTTTGTAAGGCTCTGGCAGAGCCCCTCCAGAGACAACCATGGCATGTTCCTTTTGGTATACACTTCTTGTCTTCCATAGTAGTGTTTGGGTTTGGTGACTGTTTATAGAATGAATCCCCAGGTAGGGCAGTCTCTGGGTGGCCTTTACTTCAGTCTCTGCTCCATACATTTCCTCCCTTATTGCTCCTGTGGCTATTTTGTTCCCTTTCTCAGAGGAACCAAAGCACCCTCACTTAGTCCTCCTTCTTCTTGAGCTTCCTGTGCTGGGTGAATTGTAACTTGTTTATTTTGAGGTTTTGGGCTAGCATCCACTTATCAGTGAATGCATACCATGTGCATTCCTTTGTGATTGGGTTACCTAGCTCAGGATGACACTTCCTAGTTCCATCCATTTGCCTAAGAATTTCATGAATTAATTGTTTTTAATAGCTGAATAGTAATCCATTGTGTATATATACCACAGTTTCTCTATCCATTCCTCTGTTTAGGAACATCTGGGTTCTTTCCAGCTTCTGGCTATTATAAATAAGGCAGCTATGAACATAGTGGAGCATGTGTCCTTATTACATGTAGGAGCATCTTCTGGGTATATGCCCAGGAGTGGTATAGCTGGGTCTGCAGGTAGTTCTATGTCTAATTTTCTGAGGAATGGCCAAACTGATTTCCAGAGTGGTTTTTACCAGCTTGCAATCCCACCAACAATGGAGAAGTATTCCTTTTTCCCCGACATCCTTTCCAGCACCTGCTGTCCCCTGAGGTTTTCTTCTTAGCCATTCTGACAGGTGTAAGGTGGAATCTCAGTGTTGTTTTGATTTACATTTCCCTGATAACTAAGGATGCTGAATATTTCTTTAGGTGCTTTAGAGCCATTGGAGTCTAGATGGATTGTTGATAACCATATAACATATTAAAATGCAACTTGGAAGATGCAAACATAATAAATAAATAAATAAATAAATAAATAAATAAATAAATAAATAAACTCCAAAAGTGAATAAAAGTCCTAATATTGAGTACTGGAGTAAACTAAGGGCAAAAGGACCATTAGCTGTCAGTAGGCAGTTTTGCAAATATGAATTGACAGGTTATGGTATATATATTATAAAACAATAAAATGTTTGTATTTGGCCTGGAATTTGTGCAAAGAAGAAAATTAAACAGATAATTGGTAAATGTAAGAATGTTCTAATTAGAGTGTTACAAAGGATAAAATGCTAACTCAGACAGGAGGATTCAATGGGAAAAAGGAAAGCCTTGGTAAAGGAAAAATATGGGCAGTTATAACACAGGCCTATTGACACTACCATATGAAAGCCTATTGCTGGAGAGACTTTCTAAAATACATACATACACATAGAGAAGGAATTTAAATGGAGTTACCACATAATGGGAAATAGTGTGAACCAGAATCTTAAGTTATTTTCTATCAGGTAAAACATTCAGTCACAAAATTGGTTATATCTCATTGAGTTATTGACCAAAGTGGTCCAACAATCCCCCAACAATCGTAACAGGATAAGCATGCTATGGTTGACACTTAACACTCTGATCACGAAACACAGTTACTGAGGACATCACCTACTTATATCTATAAAAACTGAAGCTGGTGCCTAGCTAGAAGCTTCATCCCTACCGAACGCGTTTGTGGTGCTGGAAGGTACTTTGCAGTCTCTCAGAGGAGGAAAGTAACCAGAAGCATCACTCAGCCAATATCCTAATTAGCATTATTATTGCTTTGATGAAACACCATACCTGAAAGCAAGTTGGGAGGGAAAGGACATGCTAGCTGATGCTTCTATATCATAGTACATTGCTGAAGGAAGTCAGTGGGCAGCTATCTATCTATCTATCTATCTATCTATCTATCTATCTATCTATCTATCTATCTATCATCTATGTGTTTACTTATTCTTCTCTCATATATTGCATCTCAACAGCAGTTACTCCTTCCTCCTCTCTTCCCCAGTCTTCTCCTCTAATACCTCCCACCTCCATCCACTACGCCTCTGTCTCTATTCAGAAAAGGAAAGTCCTCCCATGGTTATCATCCAAGCATGCCACATCAAGTTGCAGTAAAACTGGGCATTTCTTCTCATTTTGAGGCTGGACAGAGCAACCTAATATGAGGGAAAGGAACGCTTAAAAGCAAGCAAAAGAGTCAGAGACTGCTCCTGCTCATGCTTTTATAGTAGTTCTCTAAGAACACTAAGTTATGCAACTCTAACATATGTGTTGAGGGCTTAGGTCACATTAGGCTTTCTCATTTGTAAGATAAAAGTCACAAGTTACAGCTTATGCTACCAAGAATGTGGAACAAGGAGAATACTCTTCCAATACTGATGGGAGTGAAAACTTGTATAGCCACTTCGGAAATCAATATGGCAGTTTCTCTAAAAATTGGGAATCAATCTACCTCAAGACCCAGCTATACAACTACTGGGCATATACTAAAAGACATGCCATTGTATCACAATAACAATTTCTCAATTATGTTCACAGCAGCTATATTCTTAAAAGCCAGAAACTGGAAAGAGCCTAAATGTCCCTTAACCAAAGCATGGATAAATAAAATGTTGTGTATTCACACAACAGAGGATTTACACAGCTTTTGAAAAATGACTCATGAAATTTGAAAGTAAATAATTCAAACAATAAAAAAATCATCCTGAGTGAGATCATACACACCCAGAAAGACAAACATAGTATGTAGCCACTTATAAAATGTAAAGGATAATCATGATACAATCCACAGATTGAGAGAAGCTAAGTAATAGAGGGCTCAAGGGGAATGTGTGAATCTCCCTGGGAAGGGAAAATAGAATAGGCATCATGGTAGATGGGGCAGTGGATGCGTTGCTACAAAAGAGATCAGGTTGGGAGAGGATATAGGGGAGAGAATATTGGGAGAGACAACTGGAATGGGGGTGTATTTCAGAGATGAGATAGAAATCTAATACAATGGAAATCTATGGGGATGAGCCTAGCTAAGACTCCTTGCAAGAGGAGATATGGAGCCTCAACTGGCTATCTCCTTTAACCAGGCAAGACTTCCAATGGAAGGATTGGCACACCTTCCCATCCACAAAACCTTCAATCTACAATTTGTCCTTCCTAAAACATGAGCTGGGATAAAAGTGGTTTAGAAATTGAGGGAGGGGCCAAATAATGACTAGTGCAGCTTGGGGTCCATGCCCCCAGAGGGAGCCCACCCTGACACTGCTAAACAGAGACCTAGGATAAAACTAAACATGACTGTCCAAAAAAGGAGAAGTCAGTGAAATGATTTATCAATGAAATGATTCCTAATGATATTCTCCTCTGCTCATACCTAGCCCCCCAAAAATGTTCAACATCACTAGTCATTAGAGAAATGCAAATCAAAACAACCCTGAGATTTCATCTCACAACAATCAGAATGGCTAAGATTAAAAACTCAGGAGACAGCAGATGTTGGCGAGGATGTGGAGAAAGAGGAAGACTCCTAGACTGCTGGTGGGACTGCAAGCTGGGACAGCCACTCTGGAAATCAGTCTGGCGGTTCCTCAGAAAATTGGACACAATACTTCCGGAGGACCCAGCCATACCACTCCTGGGCATATATCCAGAAGACTCCCCAGCATGCAATAAGGATACATGCTCCACAATGTTCATAGCCA
>BDUI01000001.1:192148-210286 GCA_002335545.1 Apodemus speciosus | reverse complement strand
GGGGAAACCAGGAAAAAGGGAAGTGAAATGTAAATAAAGAATATATCCAATAAAATAAAAAAAAAGACTTCATCCAGCAACTGACTGAAACAGATGCAGAGATCCATAGCCAAACATCATGCAGCACCCAAGGAATCCTGTGGAAGAAGGGGAAGACCTGGAATGGTCAAAACACAAGAAAGCCCACAGAATCCAATAAACTGTGCTTATTATGTGTGTAAAAAGACTGATAAGTCTGTCTTGCCATAGAATGCAGAACCCCATGATGGCAAGACCCATTATTGGCTGGACCCTCCTGTCAGTCATTAAGAAAATGCTACAGGCTTGCATATAGCCAACTTTATGGAAACATTTCCTTAATTGAAATTTCTTCCTCTTAGCTGACTTGAGCTTGTGTCAAGTTGATGTGAATCTATCCAGTACAGATTGACTCCTTGCCAACTTGACACATAAACAAATCACTGTTTTGGCTACAACTCTTCTGGTCTGTTCATTGCTCAGATTACACATTAATACTAACATCACAATATAAAAAATTACAAACATATAAAAAGCACACAGTCTAACATTTTAAAATTCAACTTCTGCAAAAGTCCAAACTCTTTTTGAAACCTAGAATCACTTTTTAAAAAATTCAGTGTCTCAAATGTGGATTGTTGTAAAATCAAAATTAAGTTAAATACTTTCTCACATTAAAAAGAAAGTATGAGAGCACAGTTATAATCTGAGCAAAGCAAAACTAAACTCCAAAATGTAAATAACTCATTGTCTAATGTCTGGGATTCACTCACTCTGTGCCTCTTCAAAGGGTTTGGGTCACTTATCAGACTCCACCCTGTGCAGCACACACAGCTTGTTTTACAGCCTCTGTCTGTCTCTACTCCACTCCTGCTGGTGCTATGTCCATCCCATGATACTAGTATCTTCAAAATGCTAGCATCTTTTCTGTACCTGTGTTATCTTTCACCAATAGGCTCTCCTTTTTTCATGATACCAAACATCAACTTCTTTTTATGATCACTGTGATTTTTGGCCTTCAACTACTGAAGCTACTGGCCTAACACAGTGACAAGCATTGGCCGCTTTGTATGACCCCTTCAAACCTTCAAAAGCCATACCATCTGGGTGACACATAGTACCAAGTCCTATGTGCAAGTTAAAAATTTGGATGCTTCTGAATTCCAACATATGTATGCCAACTCTGAGAAAAAAGTTCCCAGACTTTTCCTCATTAATGATGGTGTCTTCTTAATTGCCAATAATTTCTTAGCTCCAGCTGACCAGCATCAATTGTTCCATTAATTCAATAGTTTTACTTTAGTGGTTCTGGTATCTTTATAATTACAAATGACTTCTTAAGCCCAAGCTAACCAGACCCACAAATTATTACCTCACAATATTCGTCAGCCCTGAAAGAGTCTTTAAACAGCTTTCATTCCCCCCCCCCACCTCTGGAACTTTACAAGTCAGGCCTTCATTGTCTTCAATTCTCTCTTATATTCCAAACTTCCATAGAAGAGCTCACCCCTCTTTAAACACTTAGTGGAGTTCTGTGTGAAATTGTTTCCCACCCACCAATATCCCAATATCAGAAGATAATGGGATAAACTAATTAGACAAGAACAACAGCAGTAGATTTCAACACTGAACAAAGAACTGTAGGCAACATAGGAATACAGAGAGAGGGAGAAATAGAACTCTCCAAAATAAAGCACATTGACTGCTTATCAAATACCAAATTGTCAGTCATGGAAACATACATAAAAATAACATATATAGAAGAATAAGATCACTTTTATACATATATTTTGGGTATGTTTACCTATATGTGTATGTGTGTATATGTATGTACGTATATATGTATTTGTAACAATAAATAAAAAAGGGGCCAGGACTTGGACAACAAACAAGGGATGTATTAAGAGAGTTTGGAGGGAAGTAAGGAAAGAGAGAAATGGTAGAATTTCAATATAATTTCCAAAGTTAAAAAAAGAAATTTCATCATTTACTAACAACCACAACAAATTTAAAATGTAATAATAGTGTTTGGGGATATAGCTCAGTGGTAAGGCACTTGAGGAACATGCTTTTGAATCTGAAATCTACACCAAAATTAAATGCACAGTTTAGATGAGCTCTTGAATTCATGCAACCAGTTTCTGTTTCTTTTAGAAGTCAGTTAATGATCCCTATTGGAGAATGATCATTGAAAAGAATTATTAGTAGGAAATGGGCCTTTGGATTCCGGAAATGCCTCTTTTTTCAACCCTCCGGCATGAATTCCTTTAACTGTGAATTCACTCATAAAACCTAATTTAAGAATTTATCAATGCTTAATTTAAACTAATATTAAATATAGAATGAACTGAAATTGATTAGTGTTTGGTAATTAGAATGTACTTTCTAAATAATCATATTAAAATAACAATAAAAGCTAGATTTGGTAATACTGTCTATTTTTAATTTAGTTTGCGAATTTAATACATGAATATTATATTTACATCATTCTCTTCCTCTCTTTCCCACTCCAAATCATTGATGTGTTTCCCACTTTCTCTTAGAGTTACGATCTTTTCTTTAATTATTGTTGTTACCTCCACAACCAATTGAGTATGTTCAGTATTATTTGTATGTACATATTTATCAGGGAGAAAACTAGTTTTTCTTTTCTTTCTTTTTTTTTTTTTTTTTTTTTTTTTTTTTTTTGGATTTTTCGRGACAGGGTTTCTCTGTGTAGCCCTGGCTGTCCTGGAACTCACTCTGTAGACCAGGCAGGCCTCGAACTCAGAAATCCGCCTGCCTCTGCCTCCCGAGTGCTGGGATTAAAGGCGTGTGCCACCACCGCCCAGCTGAAAACTAGTTTTTCATCTGTGAGTAGAGACTGATTGCCTTCTCCAAGGGGTTGCACTTGGTAAAATTAGGGGTGGGAGCTTGTGAAATTTACCCTCCCCACATTTCATGTCAACTGGCATTCTTGACATGCTGGCCATGTTTAGGCAATCATATTCTTGAGGTGTCATGGATACAGTTTCTCTGACATATCTAGAAGGCACTGTAGGCCAGTAAATATCTTGTTTCTCTGGCTCCAAAATCTTTCTGCCTCCACTTATATGACATCCCTGAACCTTGGATGAAGAGATACATTACAGATGTGTCACTGGGGCTGAGGTACCTTATTGTGATTTGGTCTCAATATTTTGGTTAGTTGTGAATCTCTATGACAGTAACTATCTACTGAAACACACTGTAACTTTTGAGTCACTCTTACCTTTGATTATAAATATTTATAATATTGTTATAAGTTATATTGATGTAAAAATAGCAGTAGCTGACTTTCTTCTAGAATCTATGATCTTTCCAGCCTTGGATTGATGGTTGAAATTCGAATATTAAAGAGGTGATTTCTAATTAATTATTTTTTCCTAATTGAGAAAAATTAATACACTGTTATGAAAAGGTTTAGAGAAAATCTTACAAAATATCTAGTTCTTAATCATAATAATTCCAATATTTATTTAACAGTTAAAGTTGTCTTATATTTTTAAAAATGTGCTAAATATGTTAGGTTACCATTCAGGGTATACACATTCAATAAAAGGTAAATTAAGTTTGAAGTTTCTGTCTTTAATTTATTTGCTGTCTTTACCATCATTCTCTTTTGAATTTTAAAGTAATAGAAATGACTTTGGTGATCTCTTTGAAATTAGAATTCTGATGTACTAGACCTTGAGTGAGATCCATGATCGAATAGTTCTTTAGGAGAGTCTAATACTGCAGGCCTACAGACAACACTTAGAATAACATGTTCTGTTTCTTTCTTTTCTTTTCTTATCTTATCATTTCTTTTCTTTTCTTTCCTTTCCTTTCCTTTCCTTTTCTTTTCAATTTTCTTTTTCTTTCATTTCTATTTCTTTCTTTCCTTCTTTCTTCTTTTCTTCCTTTTTCTTTCTTTCTTTCTTTCTTTCTTTCTTTCTTTCTTTCTTTCTTTCTTTCTCTCTCTCTCCTTCCTGCCTTCCTTCCTACCTTCCTCTTTATTTTTATTTTTATTTATTCATTTTACATCCTGCTCACTACCCCCTCTCAGTTATCCCCCTGACAATCCTCCTCCACCCCATCTCCCCTTCTTCTCCGAGAGGGGGGGAGCTCCATCTATATTCCCCCTGCCCTGGCACATAAATTTTCTTCTAGGCTAGTAGACACACAGTATCCCACTGAGGCCAGACCAAAAGCCCCACTAGAAGAACATATCTCATGTAGTACAGGAAACATCTTTTGGCCTAGTCCTTGCTGCAGCTGTTCATGACCCAAATGAAAACCAAGCTGAACATCTACTACAAAGGCTAGGTTCAGTCCGGGTTCATTCTTCAGTTCAGGTTCTTACAATACAACACTTTTTTGCTATTCTTGACACATCATACATACTTCTGTTTGCAGCTGGAAGAGCTGAAATAAGAAACACTCTGACTTTGTCTTTGGAAGCCATAAAGAATGATGATAACCAGTTTTAATGTGATTTAGTGTTCTACTAATAATGCTAAGCACAAGTATCCAAGAAAAAAAGCAAAAGCTCGATACATTTTGGTAATACGATTAAAATGTCATAAGCTTTGCCTCGTCTACTTGTGCAGAGTTGAATATAATGAAGGCAATTTACACAGATAGAAAATACATATAAACTAAGATCATTCAGTTGTAACATGTTTGTATATTTAGGTCTTCTAGTATGCTTCTCTCAAAAGTGGTACCACTCTGTGAAGACTGATATAGCTAAGGCTTTTAGTTCTTAATAAACAGTTCAATCTGTTATAATAAGATGCGGCTGATTTGCATAAGTTTATCATCTTCTGTTAAGAGGGCTCAGCCTCATTTTCTAATGTTTGAACAAGTTTATATTATAATGAGTAAACATTAAAAAATTTAATCTACTGGCAATAGATTTCCCAAAGAAACACATTTCAGCTCTAATCACAGGATATTATAGATATCCTGCAATTTCTATTGTCTGAATTTGAGTCTAATTTTGTAAAGCTTATTACTGAAATGTGGATGGTTTACTAATTTGTACTATCAAGAGTTTTCTTAATTGGACAGATATCTTATCTCACAGCCAGGGTATGTAATTTTCAGTAATAAACTAATCAAATAAGGCTAACAGTTTAATTACTACAAACAAACTTTTGGTCATTTTCAAATATGAGAATTACTTAGTATGTTATTATATTTAACAACTAGCAGAAATAAATAATTTAAATGTATTCTATGGTTAATTTACTAAGTAAAAAACCCAGTAAAAGTAAATCAAAAATTTGGGCATAATGATTTAAATGATAAAATTATGAATTGTGAAGATAGAAAAGACACAGGGAGACCACCTGACCCTTTTCCTCTCCAGCCCTTCTTCTACTCTCCATAATCCGCTTTCTTCTCTACTGTTCTTGCTCTCTTCACTTCTACATATATACATTTATTTGTAACCTCTAGATTTTGCATATGAGAGGAAACATCTAATAGTTGTGCATCTTAGTTTGTCTTGTGTCCCTTAACATGATCATATCTAGCCCATACATCTTACTGCAAATAATGTAAATGTAAGTTTTGCAGCTAAAGAAATCCTCATGTTATAAATACTCTACATTATATTTACTATTGTCTTGTTAATGGACATCTAGACTGATTCCATATCTTGTTTATTGGCTATTGTGATTTCATAACAAAGGTTAGAAATTATTTTTTGAAATATGCATTGTTTGATTCTCCAGCTTTGYTATTGTTCTTCTCCAATTTCTGCCATGTAGCCTCTCCCTCCCTCTCAAAATGCTATTTTAATCTTTTATTAATTCTGTTACACTCCATATTTTATTCCACCCTGTCCACCCTCCAACTGTTCCACATCCCATACTTTCTTCCCAAACCTCTGTCTCCATGAGGTTGTCAACACCCACCCAACCAGACTTCTAAACACTATGGGGAATCCAGTCTCTTGAGGGTGAGGTGCATCTTCTCTGACTGAACCTAGACCTGGCAGTTTTCTGCTGTATATGTGTCGAAGTCCTCATATCTGCTGGTATATGCTGCCTGGTTGGTGTTGCAGTGTTTAAGATATCTCCGTGGTCCAGGTTAATTGAGATAGCTGGTCCTCTTACATGGTTGCCCTCCTCCTCAACTTCTTCCAGTATTTCCCTAATTCAACCACAGGGGTCAGCAGCTTTAGTCCACTGGTTAGGTACAAATATCTGCATCTGACTCTTTCAGCTGCTTTTTTTGGGTCTTCCAGAGGGCAGTCATGATAGCTCCCTTTTTGTGAGTGCTCCTTAGCCTCAGTAATAGTGTCAGGCCTTAGGACCTTCCATTGAGCTGGATCCCACTTTGGGCCTATCCGTGGACATTCTCTTCCTCAGGCTCCTCTCCACTGAAATGCTAATTATTTCTTTAGATGTTTCCTGCGTACAAAATGAAAAGAGAGAAACCCATTTTTAAATTATGAGGTTTTTGAAGCTGTTTATAGACATGATTTCTAGATGTAATAGCTAAGCATATTTTAACTCATTTTAAAAACTCCAAGCACTTCCAGAATTACAATGTAAACTCATAGAAGAACCCAGAACCCAGTGGTAATTTGATGATTGAAAATAAGGGATGACTTTTTTCTTTTTTTATATTGGATATATTCTTTATTTGCATTTCATTTCCCTTTTCCTGGTTCTCCGCCCCCCCCCCACATGCCCTTTTCCCTCCCCTTGTTCCCCCACCGACCCCTTCCCACTTCCCTGTTCTGGTATTCCCCTACACTGATGCATTGAGCCTTTCCATAACCAGGGTCCACTCCTTCCTTATTCTTGGACATCATTTGGTATGTGGATTGTGTCTTTGGTGTTCCAAGATTCTAGGCTAATATCCACTTATCAGTGAGTGCATACCATGGGTGTTCTTTTGAGACCAGGTTACCTCACTTAGTATGATATTCTCCAGATCCATCCATTTGTCTAAGAATTTCATGAATTCAATGTTTCTAATGGCTGAATAGTACTCCATTGTGTATATATACCCCCTTTTTTGTATCCATACCTCCATTGAGGGACATTTGGGTTCTTTCTAGCTTCTGGCTATTATAAATAAGGCTGCTATAAACATAGTGGAACATGTATCCTTAGTGCAGGCTGGGGAAGCTTCTGGAAATATGCCCAGGAGTGGTATGGCTGGGTCCTCCAGAATTATCATGTCTAGTTTTCTGAGGAACCGCCAGACTGATTTCCAGAGTGGTCGTACCAGCTTGCAATCCTGCCAGCAGTGAAGGAGTGTTCCTCTTTCTCCACATCCTCGCCAAAACTATTCCTAAATATCTCTTAACATCAATGGACTCAATTCCCCAATAAAAAGGGATGACTTTTTTAAAGAGAAAACATAAGAGTTCTTTGGAAATTCAGTTGTTTTTGATGGACTTCTGCTGGCGCAAACATGTGAAGCAGTGTTTTCCTGAAGTGGATCCAGGTGAACAATGAAAGCAGACTCATGCAGCACCACTCTATTGAAGCAGACACAGAAGAAAGTATGTTCTGCTAAAGCAAGCATGAGAAAAACGATGTGATGAAGGATTCTTCACTCACTACACACATGTATTTATTCGTCAGCCTTACATTGCATAGTTGAGCTCCATTTGTCGGGACTCCATAGAGAGAAATGCACCAACAAACTTTGGGTGGTGTTCTGCTGTTTCTTGCCACTTCTGTGGACTCAGGCTGATTGGCAGAGTGATGAATCCTGTGAAAATATTTCAAAACCTTTATATGATGCACATCACAGGGACTATTGCATGGAGATACCATGCAAGAAAGATGCCTTAGGTCATAGTGCAGTTACTAACAGCCACTTGCACATGTTCCTCCAGTTATCATCCTCAAACACAAGTAAAATCTGCAGTAAAAATTGTCTTTTGACTCTTACTAAACATTGTTTGTTTATAAACTTCTTCATCAGAAGAGGGCAGCAGAATCTCAGGATCATGGAATGCTCTTCCCCCCAGCAACAGAGCAAAACTGTTTAGAATATTTATAAACATTCATTTTATTTTTCCTTAAACTACTGCTCTGTCAGTAGAGTTTGCTTGTTAGGAATGCTGCAGTATCATGCTGATTTTTCAAGGCAGGAGGAAGAGAAACACTCTATAATTTGACAACTCCCCATCAGAAGAGCCAGGGCTAGTTGATACTCACGTTAGTGGCTGTGGTTACCTAACACATACAAGGTGATGCTTTTCTAAGATACCCGATAATATCACGACAACAAAGACTACAAGAGATTCTTTCAAAGACCACTTTTTATAGATTATATATGAATATGTTTACACACAGATTTTTTTTGCCCTGAAACTACTCAAAGTTTTAAAGGAATACAAAAAAAGAAGGAAAGAAAAACAAAATAACTACTTTACTTCCTGAATTAAAGTAATATTAAGAAAATCATTCTCTGTAGAATATACACTTCAAAGCCTAAACTGTTTGAAGGAGTTATTTAAATTTTTTTCTGTTTACATTCTTCTTTTCTAGTGTTACAAGATATATAAGTCAGACACAATTCTTTGTGAGAAAATTATACTACAACAAAATATAAATATAAAATTATTATAGATAGAAATCATATATTTCTATTTTCTAGTATATCTATTTATAATGTATATTATCTTATAATGAAGAAAATCACTGAAAATCATATATGGTTGGTCTGAAGTGATTGCTATTCAAACACTAGAGCCTGAATTCAAAACGTCATTGCACACATAAAAATCCAAATATGGCTTTAAGGGCATGTGTAATCCTAGTATTGAGAGTCAGAAACAAGCAGATCCTGAGAATTTAGTGAAAACTAATTACTGCAAACAAAAAACTTTTAGTTTCCAAACAATAAATCAAACAGTAATGGAGGAAATGATTCTTTGTCCTTCCCTGGCCTCTACATTCATGTTCTTGTGAGTTTACACTGTTAAACTCATGTTCACACAATAACACACACACACATACACACACACATACACACACAATTTCTTCTATTAGAGAAACATTTTTCAGTAAAACCACAAAGCTTACTTGAGAACAAAAGCTAATGAAGTCTTTATGAAAGGCATAGCCTAAGTAAATACAGGCAACATCCAAGAAGAATGCCCCTCTACACATTGGGTAAATATTCTGAACTTGTCTTTCATTTGATCTCGCTGATAGTAACCAGCACAGACCACCAGGCAGTCAGCCTTTGCTGACTGCTTAAAAGTGCTAGCAAACTAAGCCATTTGATATCAGATGATGTCTGAAACTTTTCCTTCTTGCAAACTAGACCAAAGGGAAAGTATCTGGTACATAACACACATGCTTCCTTGTCTTTCTCCAGTTCAGTGATCCAAGATGTCTTCTGATGTCGCCAATCTGGAGGCCACACTACTTTCCTTGTTAGTGCTTTGATCCACTATTGTCTGTATAATCAGTTCCTCCTATTAAATTCTGTGTGGTAAAATACATAGTGTTTTGGGGGCACAAAAGAGTTACCTGATAGGAAATATAATTAAAATACAGTAAATCTTATTTTGTTGATATAAAGTATTTTCCTTCAATTGTATTGTATACTCTCATTGAAATTGTGTTGTTATTTATTTTAAAAACTGAATTTATTTTTTACTGAAAAAAAGTAGGTCGGAGAAGTTAGCCCTACAAAGGAAACACTCAGCTACTAAGAATTTTTACTTATGAGCTAATAATAAATGCCCTTAAATTTAGAAGCCTACATGAGAAATAGATTCTCAGCTATTTAAAAAAATTATATTTGAAGGCAAATAGTCTACCTTTTATATTTCTTGAACTTTGGATTCATGTGTATGTGTAGTCAGAGATTGGTATCTTGAGATTTAAATGGCCTTTGTTCAATAATTTTCTCAAAATAAAGGCAAAGTGCATGTGGCTGAGAGTTCACACATTATAAATTATGCTCTCTTAAAATAGTTGCCTGCCTGAGATTCCAGTGAGTTAAGCAAGATTTATATCAATGGAAAATGTTAAAACTGGACAAGTAAAATTAGAAGACGACATATGTATCTAAAGAAGGCTAATAGAGGTTTCCATATTTAAAACATCCACAGACTATGACGTCAAAATACACAATATTTGAAACTCAGGCAGTAAGTAATTTGTAGTACATTAACATTTACAATGGCATCAAACCTTGAAGACAGGGGTGGTATCCAATGGCAAGGTTCCAATTAACCTGAGAACTCCAGAACAAATAGAAAACTCTAGAAAACTGTTTCTCTTGCAATTGTGAAAAGCTAAGGATGACAAACCAACATGAATGATCAAAATCAGACAAAGATTTGTACACCATTTGCTCCTGAAAGGATGCAGAGACATGCTTTTTCAGAGTTCACAAGCAGACTTTATGTCAAGAACTTTAAATGTGAGAATGAAACTTATTGCCTGAGGTTTCAAAAGAATGACATATTTCTATTTTAATAAACCAAACTAAATTAGTTAGACAATCCTGAGAAATTGTTATGACATGGGATAATGTTTAAAATTCTTTATTTTTGTCTGTTTCATGCACGCAATATGTTGTGTCCTTATCCTTGATATCTCTCTATACTCTCATACTCTCCTCCTGTTTTTATGGACTTCCTTTATACACCCAATGTCCACCTTCCTACTTTCCCACATATATTTTATGCAAAGCATAAGCAGATTGATATTCTGTGAGGTCATGTTGTCACAGCCTTGTCATACTGGCAAAGCATTCAGACAAGACCCTCTTCTTTCTACTTTTATAATTTGTGTATCCCTTTTTCTCGGATGTACCCTGAGACAAGCATGTAGTCGAAGAATTCTCAGCACTATTCTTTATACAATTAAGACTTCTAAGAGCTAAGTTTTCCCTTTTGAATTTCAAGTAAACTAAGTTCTGTAATAATAGTTCATTGCTTGAAGTGTTACAAATATTTGCCCTGTTTTAAATTACATTTAATTTCTTGTCTTTAGATTAGATAACAATATTAATTTAATATAAATATTTGCAATTTAATATTCCCATTGAACTTCAAAATCACTTAACAATAAAGTGAGCATCAATACATTTTTTTCTTCTCTTTCTTGGTGCCATTTAAAGTTTCATTTTAATATACAAGACATCCTAAAAGAAAAACTTTGATGCATGCATAGTAGTGATTCAATCAATTTGTAGAAAATGATCAAAATGTTAATTTTACACTCCCATCTTTATGCGTTTTAAGATATCATTCCATGAGAATTGGATTTGGACATAACAAATTGAATATATTTTACTCATTTTATGCATATTGAACCTGAGATATGTCTTGACCTAAACATCTCTTACTACATTTTTAAAAGTTTATTTAAACTGCATAGTTAAAAAAGTCACCTTTTCAACAAATAAGGCTGCCTTATTTTCAGAATCAACAATTTACTTAATTTAAAATTATTTAAATGCTATTTTAAGTGTGTGTGCTATTTTGATCCCTATAGACGAGGACAATTTACAAAAATTAAAGTAAATCATTATTGACACACATATTACCTGGCATTAAACAATCTGTTTAATGAGCTATTGGCATTATAACTCTTTGGGTTTTTTTGTTTGTTTGTTTGTTTGTTTGTTTGCTTCTTTGTTTGTTTGCTTGTTTGTTTTTTAAGCAGTGATTATTTCCAAAACTGCTTTCGTCCCTTTTATCCTCTGTTTACCACAGTGCTACGCCTGACATCATAGGTGACAGATTCTGAACCATAGTATATGCAGGCCCCAGAAACAGACAATGATAAATTTCTCTGGCTACCATAGAATCTAAGCACTAGAGAGTCTGAGGCAGACATGCAGAGTTCAAAGCCAACCTGAGTTACACAGTGAATTCTCAGACAACCTGGGTCACTGAGTGAGATTCTATCTAAAAAATAGTTGCTATGGTGTTGTAAACCCCTTCAGTCCCTTCAGTCCTTTTTCTAACTCCTTCATTGGGTACCCTGTGCTCAGTCCAATGGTCGACTGCAAACATCCACCTCTGTATTTGTCAGACTCTGGCAGAGACAGCTATACCATGCTCCTGTCAGCAAGCACTTCCTGGCATCCACAATAGTGTCTGCGTTTGGTGACTGCATATGGGATAGATCCCCAGGTGGGGCAGTCTCTGGATGGCCTTTCCTCCAATCACTTCTCCACACGTTGTTGTTGCTGTATTTACTCCTGTGAGTATTTTGTTCCCACTTCTAAGAAGGACCAAAGCACCTAAACTTTGGTCTTCCTTCTTCTTGAGTAACAATATCAACAAACCAGACCCTCCAGAGCTCCCAGGGACTAAACTACCAACCAAGGAGTACACATGGAGGGACCCATGGCTCCAGCTGCTTATGTAGCAGAGGATGGCCTTGTAGGGCATCAATGGGAAGAGAGAACCTTAGTCCTGTGAAGGATCAACGCCCCAGTGTAGGGTAATGACAAGGTGGGGATGCAGGTATAGGTGGGTGTGTATGGGAACACCTAATAGAATCAGGGGGAGAGCGGATCAGAGATGGGGTTTCGGGAAGGAAACCAGCAAAGGGCAAAGGGGATAATATTTGAAATGTAAATAAAGAAAATATCCAATGCAAAATCTTAATTACTATAAAGAAGGAAACTAAGTTAAGCAAGTTACTCAGATTGCCTTCCTGTTTGCAAAGTGGTAGTTTATAGAGAAAGCGAACATGAGTAAAGATACAATAGACCTCCTCTAAAAGCATGCCTGCTATAGGCAGGGAGATAGTCTTGAGTGAAAAAAGTTTATTGAACTTAGAATAATTATTATTTCATGGTCTCACTCACTGTATAAGACTATATATTTAAAAGTGACACAGTACTTTGGAAAATATTTTTGCATCAATATCTGAACCACTTATCATCAATTACTTTTAATGACCAAAATTTTCTGCTCTGGCTTGTGTACCTCAGCAAACCATAGGTATCTAATATGACTAACAGAAAAAAATGAGTCACATCTCAGATAACAATGTGCAAAAATGAGCTGACCATGTGGTACAGGGTAGGTAGTGAGGTACCCAGCTGAAGATTGAGGTCTCTGAATCCCTACTCTAAGACCAGGCACAACTATCGCAGGCAACCTGGGCACCTTGCATTCTTATGTTCTAACATGCCTGCTTTGGTGTCTCTTCTTTTCAGCATTTATTTCTATTTTTCCTAGAATAAACTCTGCTTAAAAATGTTTTTGTGTTCCAAAGAGTATATATGTGAAATTAACATTTGAAAACTGTATTTTTGCAATACGTTATTAATTGATTAAATTTGGCTACATATACAATTCTGTATTCACGTTACGTTTTTTTCTTTTGCCCCAAATCATTAACCAAAGTTAGTTGTCATCATCTTGAACTGTAAATGTAATTCTGTTTTTTTTTTTTTTTTGTAGCATCCTCACATAGTAACGGTGCCCTTGTTCATATCATTTTCCAGTCAACAAGTTCTAGGTGTTGGAAGGCATAATTATGTCCAGGTTGCCTTAAATCCAAGTTAGTAATAATGTAAATAATCATTATATGGTCATAACTAGCCCCTCTTTGCTTATTTTACCTCTATTTGTATGTATTATGTACTTCTAAAATCTTGTGCTCTTGTGTTTGCTGAAATGTTAACCTTGTAGGTGGTAGGACTGTGTTTTGAATTAGCCTTACCTTAGGTTAGAGGATTTGGCATGGAGTTGGACTGCTTTAGGCACCTCACTCAGCATCGACATGATCTCTGTCCCTTTTCCCAGGATGCTGTCTTCCAGAGAACTTATCTAATTGTAAGATGGCAGGAACAGGGGGTTCACCATGTATGCGCTCTTTGTTTTCTCCTCGTTTCCTTCTCTTGAGTGTGTCCTCCACAATCTGTTGGTGGTCTAGTCATGTGCTTCCTTTCAATATCATTATCTAGGAAATTATTTGCACAAATATTTGTAGAAAGATTACATGAATCGATGGCCATTGATTTGGAACCATTCCTTTTGTAGGAATGCATGTGTCTGTGAGAAGAAAAGACCCCAAAGAAGCCACTGCTGTTTAAAAGTATATTACATTACACTTGAAAAGATCAAACAAAGCAAACGATTTTGCCTGGAAATAAATTCTATGCACGAGTGGACAGGATGCCAGGCGGCAAAGCTAATCTGCATTTCCCCAGAGGAGCACCCTCGCGGTTTCTTGTCCCACATTCCCAACCAACCAAATGTCCTTGCTGCGCTTTAATATGTACTCAGTTTAGCTCTCTGCAGAAAGATCAGTTCTGTTCACTGCTTCATGTCTCCTCTGAGTCTGTGCCTTTGCTGTGCCTCTGCTTGTTATTGTAATCAAAACCTACCAACTTCTCCATTTTGCTGATCTCTTTCTTCATATTTTCCTAGTTTATTCATTTCTCTCCCGAGTCTTTAAGAGTGGATGAGACAGATCAATACGCTGTGTCTGTAGTTTAACCTTGAAGCCAGTGGCCTATTTGCTCACAGATAGTTGGGGTTTTAGTTCTTCAAGGTAGCCTAAGGTAGGAAATTATATACACAAGCGTAAAGTATTGCTTCTTTACTATGATATTTTGGCCTAAGGAGGGATAAAATATCTTGCCGAGTCATTAATAAGTTTTCTATCAGCGCATGCTTTTGTTGACGTTACTTGTCTACAGGATTTCAATGCTGATAACATGCAGCTCTGTCGCTGTACTCAAATGGAGATAATGCAGAAATTAATATTCTTATGTTATAAGCATTACACGACTTTGCAAAGAAGAACAGTCCGAAGCTGGGAAATGAAGGACTGGATGTTGTAATCCAGACCACATGAGCTTTATGTTAGTATGAGGTAACAATCTCTGTATGAGAATAATTCAAAACACCATTTTACATATACAAATACATTTATATATACATATACATTTTCAAAGCACTTGAGATAATTTTACATTATATTCAATTATAAACCATTTTGCATTATTAAAACAGTAAGTAAACTGTGTAGAAAACGAAACTTTTATTCTAAAGGAGATCCGAATTTTATGTTCATCAGTTGTCCCCATTTAATGAAAGAAAACCTGCTGTGGTTCTCATTTCCTTCAGACAGTGCTCAGAGTAAAACATAAAGAGGATCATTATTCAAGTTATAAAAAATTCATTTATTCTGACCTGACTTTTTTTAAAACTAGAGACTTCTAAAAGAATTATTTCTCTCAAACTCACACCCTGATTTCTTTTTGATGTTATTCTAACACAAAAGTTGAAAGGTGATAGTGTTGTCTACAGACAGGTGTCTTGTTCTCTCATGTTGAATATTTTCCTTATTTGGTAGTTGTAGTTTCCAATCTATCACCCAGCAGGAGGCAAGGGACATCCCAGGAATGGCTTGAAGCTAGACTTTCAGCATTTTCTTTTTGTTGTCTATAAGGAGGGGGAAAATTTGGATCTGCTCCTACCTAAAAGCAAGCAGAGACTGTTTGTAGCAATTATAATTTTTAATCATGATGATGGGCACATTCTACTAATAATAAATACCAGTGCCTGTCATACAGGGGCACTTACTTTGGGGCACTGTATTATTTTCAAACATGCATGCTCAAATGCATGAAACTCAAATGCCACTCCTTCAGATACTGACTTTAGCACTACACACCACTGAATGTTCAGTATTTTACCAGAATTGTCACCACTTCAGTGTATAAGATTTTGCTTCTCAACATATGAGAGATCTCTTCAGAGTTAGAGCATTGTTATGTGAAAAAGAATCTACTCTTTCATTTGTATCTCTTGCTCGAGAGTATTATTGACAAAAATAAAATTAAGGGTCTTTTTATGTGCTTCAATTCTCTTAGTACTGACAGAATATCTGTTTCCTACATCTGTGTGAAAAAATCATTTTATTCATATTACTATATTGATTAATCATTTTGCTGATTATTATCCATAGCTTTGGCAAGGGATCTTTTTACTAAAATTGAAGTCTTGGTATTTCCTATGCAGTCTTTTACATAATGTTTCATAATTTTTGTGTATAATTTTATATTGATTGTTTATTGATCAGTCAACAGCACTTTTATTATTAAAGTATATTTGTGGCACATTTATGTTTTAGAACAGGGAACGGTCAGTAAGAAAGCACGATCTCTAAAGGGAGATTTAACTACCTGCAAGTAGTTAAATATTTAAAACCTTTTAAGAAATCAGACTCACAGGATACAATACAGAATATGGTGGCTTTACATGGAAAAAACATCACTTATCTGATAGGTTTCTACTTCTCTTAGTTTAATGTACCTAATAGTAGTCATTCCAAAAATCTTATATGTTTATCAGACAATATGAACAAAATAGGTACAAAAAATTCTTTTGAGACTATACTCCACCATGAGTTAAGTATTCTTTGATATTAATAAATTCATAGCATTGCATCAGGACCACATATTAATATCACAATAATTTCAAAATAGTCTTATAAAATGGCATACTTTTTGATATGTGCATATTAATAATTATGAATTTATGGAAGGTATGTTTTCCCTGAACTTATCATCTGATTCTAATTTCTCACATTCAATTCCATTCTAATTTGGCCTCTGTTGCCAATACAACACCAACACTAATTAAGTCTTTCCTACTACCTTATAGCTGCTAAATCCAGTATTAATGATATATAACCTCCCAACACTGGGACAATCTTCTATAGCTCTTCTTGTGGCCAGGACTGCATTCCAATAAAAATGTTTGTGTTTAGTCCCTAACAGCAATGGTTATGATTGTTATGCACACTTCTTTCTAAGTAAGGTACTTAGAATTAGATAACATTGTAGCTGGAGCCTACATGATGGAATTGGGGGATTTAGAGAAGAAAATCCTAGCTGTCTTAGGGATTTATGGATGTGAAGAGACACCATGGCTATGGAAACTCTTATAAAGGAAAATATTTAAATGAGACTGTTCATAGGTTTAGTCCATCATCTTCATGGCAGAAGGTAGGGCAGCCCTCAGACAGACACGGGGCTAGAGAGGCAGCTGACAGTTGTACATCTTGATACACAGACAGCAGAAAGGAACTATGCTCCACACTGGGCATAATTTGAGCATATATATGACACCTACATGCCTGCCTCAACAGGCATATACTTTTTCCAAGAAGGCCAGACCTACTTCATCAAGATCACTCTTCCTAATAGTGCCACACGCTATGGCTAAGGATTTGAACACGAGTCTATGGGGATCATGCTTATTTTGATTATAACACTGTCTTTGCAACTGTCTCTTCACAATCATATGACACATGAAAAAGTCAGTATTTTGAGAAGTAAGGATGAGTGAGAGTCATCACTATAACCTGCAGTGATAACAGACTGTCCTCAATTTTCTGGAAACCAGAATAATTATACAAATTGATTTATAGCATTTGAGTCACGTAGTTGTGGTATTTCATTATACACTATGGAGGGAGAATGTCTGAATTATATTTAAGAAAGCAATACAGAAACTGTAGTTCACCTTCTTAAGTTCCTTTAGACAGTGTAGGCCCATATTAATTCTTCCACTCTGTAGTGCTTGGTATAAATGCAGAATATATTGATAATGACACATCCTAAATAGGAAATGTTCAGAAAAGCTTGAGTTGATTCCTCATTCTTCTAAAAACAGTGTTGTAGAACTCCTAATCTTAGCAAACCCAATGATCTGCCGGGAGAATAAACACAAAAATAGATTTAGGGTTCTTCAGTTTTGGTTCTAAGTCATGCTTGTGTAGATGAGTCTCTCATATATCTCTGCCCTAATCAGAAAGATAGTATCCTAGCTTCTGTTTTTTTTTCTTACTGTTTGTGAGTAGTAAACTTGCTTTCCTTAACTTGTGTAATTATTCTTTCTCCATTGACTCATACAAGTGGTATTCTTAGCTCAGGTCAGGCCTAGAAAACTGTGTGTGCTTTGTTCTTGACAGTATTGCATCTGTGGCAAGCAAATTTGAAAGAAAGTATAATGCAGACATGCCTTTTGTACACGCCTTTAATCCCAAAAAATGTAGGGGAAGGTTAGTTTATAGAAGGAAACAGCTAGCTGGGCGTGGTGGCACATGCCTTTAGTCCCAGCACTCGGGAGGCAGAGGCAGG
>BDUI01000001.1:125630-137528 GCA_002335545.1 Apodemus speciosus | reverse complement strand
TAGTTTTACATTTTAAATATTTTTAAATTATTTCTTTTATTTTTGAGATTATAATATATTTGCATTGTTTTTCCCTTTCTTTTCTTTCCTCCAAACACTCCCATATATGCCTTCTGACTCAGTTTAAATTTCATGGTCTCTTCTGTCATTTATTGTGTGTGTGTGTGTATGTGTGTATATTTGAGTTTGTGTGTACATAGTTATAGAAGTATAATCTTCTCAGTCTTTATAATGTTACTTGTATGTATTATATTTGGTTTTAAATAAGTAATTGGAAGACTCTTTCTCTGAAGGTCAGAACTCCTTGGGTGCTTCTAGTTCATGGTGTGAGGCTTAGGCCTCCTGAGCATTCCATATCTAAGGTAGCATGTCTAATCTTGTCCCTTTAAGCTCATGTTAAAGCAGTCATGATGGTGATGCTTTATGGTTTAGCTTCTAACATTAGTAGGAGACACAATGTCACAGAAAACTCATGTCTGTGGAAGGGAACACATGCGTACATGAGTGTGACTAGCCATGGTGGACAATAAAGACACAAGACACCCTGGAAATAAATTAAGGTAGTTGTGAGGCTCCTGATGTAGGTTCTTAGAATGAAACGTCAGTTCTTTGAAATTACAGTATGTGCTGTTACCTACTGAAGTATTCACTCTATAAGCAGTGTCATTGCTTATTAAAGGATATGAGAGCAGCAGATGCAGAGAAAGAACTACATTTATTGTTACTTTTATTGTTTAATTCTACAATTATTCAAAACATTGGCATAAAATTAAATGTTTTTTATAGTTTTTATTGCCTGTTTTCTTTCATATTTTTCGACTGCAATATTTTAGAGAATGAAATATTATATTTCCTATAGCGTCTTTCCATTGGAAAAGAGTGCCATAAGGTAATTTTTTTATACTTTTATGATCACCTACTTAATATCCCAATAAAATAATCAACACTCATTGAAGCTCTATTTTTCTTCATTTAAAACAGACTCACTATTTTTTGTATTAGAAATACATTATAGGATAAGTAAAGTATGTTCTTCAAAAAAAAAACAAAGAATGAAAGTGATTGAAAGCCTAATGTAAGAACATTAACACGTGGTATAACTGAATCAAAGTTGATTAGATTAAATTTCCAAAGCATGGCGTGTCTGTGTTTCTTCAAATGGAATTATCTTTGTACTTGTCAAAAGCCAATATATCTGCTTGTGAGTGATCAGATGGAGAAAATAACAATTGCCTGAATTCTTGGAAAAAATATTTAAATTTTTTTTAATTTAACATTTTTTAAAAACCTAGTCCTTAAGATTTTTATTTGGCTTACTGAGGATAATTATTAGTGGTAGACAGCTTGTGTAGAAATTTCAAGTTGAAAATTTGATCTTAAGCATTAAAAAAAGGTTAACAGCAATAACAGCAATATCTGCCTACAACTATAGTAACAAATATATTCACAGCACCCTCTCAGAATAGGTAACTCAGAAGTAAATGTGAAATAGCACTCTGTGACCAGTTTGGTGGAATTACACAGAATGTAAACCTATGTGGATTAGACCATTGGGTGAAATGTTCACTGTTCAAATCACTATCTCCCTACAAAGAAAATCTCAGCTCCTATGCAAATCAGTTGCAAACACAGAATCAATAACTGGCAACATCAATATGGTCTTTCATTTCTGGCAAAGGCTAATTCTCTTTTTTTTTTCCTCCAAGAAGTCTTCAGTTCTTTGTCTAGGACTGGGGCCTTGCAATTTTTCCTTGTTCCACTTTACCATGCCATTTTTCTAGTTCTGTTTAAGCAGTCATTTCTAGAAAAGATTTTTTTTACAGTATATGTTCATACCAATAGATCACTAGATTGTGTATCAGCAAATACCTTTTGGCAATCTTCGAAGTTTTCAAGCCCTATAGTATCAAATACACATGATAAAAGGAGTTTCCAGGTTTGAAATGAAAATAATACATGACTCATATTTGCTCCTTCATGCTAAATTCTTAGTTTTGTATTTGTTGATACTTGCTACATGAATTAAAATGCTATTATTATTGTTACTACTATTACTATTATTTCAAATATGTTCCCTTAAAACACAGTTCTATCAATTACTATTCCCTTCTGCTAGCCCATAATTGGCTCTGTTCCTCTACCCTTTCCCTTCCCCAACCCAACTGTCAAGTTTATAGACTCTGTTGATTATTATTACTACTATAATAATCTACATGCACAAATATATAAATACAACCTGTTGAGTCCATTTTTTTTGCCAGTATGTATAATTTCAGAACTGACCATCTGATTTGAATGATCATCACTGGAGGGGCTAATCCTCCTCTTTCTAGCAATCATTAGTTATCTGTAATTCTTTGGCTATGGATGGGACCTTGCAAAATTTTCACATTTCATGTCCACATGTATATTGATTTTACCAGTTTCTTTATATGGAGGCATTTCTAAGACACGCCTTTTCACAATAGATTTCCTTGTATTCTGGGTCTTTCAGTCTTTCTTCTACAGTATTTGTGCGAGTCATAATTTCAGGATTTGTCATATAGATGTATCCATTGAGCTGAGCTCACCATGATTGATATTGTTGTTCATCCTATGGGGTTGAAAAGCCCTATCAGCTCCTTCAGTCTTTGCCCTAACTTCTCTTTTTGGGTCCCAGCGCTCAGTCTGGTGGTTGGCGGTGAGCATTTACATCTGTATAGGTCAGGCTTTGGCAGAGCCTCTCAGGGGACAGCTTTACCAGGCTCCTGTCAGCAAGTGCTCCTTGGCATCAGCAATAGTGTCTGGGTTTGGTGTCTGCAGAGAGAAGATCTGGATCCCTAGGTGGGGCAGTCTCTGGATGACCTTTCCTTCAGTCTCTACTCTAATCTTTGTCTCTGCATTTCCTGTTGACAAAAGGAATTCTGGATTAATATTTTTTGAGTTGGCTGAATGGCCCCATTCCCCAACGGGAGATGGCGGGGGGACATGCCTATCTACTGGATATAGACTCTACAGGTTCTGTCCCTCCTTTGTTGGGTATTTGGCTAATGTCCTCCCTGTTGGGTCCTGGGAAATTCTTGGGTCTCTGGTATCTGGGATTTTTAGGGGCTGTCCCCAGTTCCCACTCCCCAACTACTACACACCTTTCAAATTCCTGACCCTCTTATTTACTAATACGTAGATTATTTTGTCTAATAGGTCAATACATAAACATGGCTGCAGGGAGTGGGTGCGTGCGTGCATGTGTGTGTGTGTGTGTGTGTGTGTGTGTGTGTGTGTGTGTGTGTGTGTAGGGGGGAGCATTCTCAGGTTCTATGAATTTATAAAATTAATTATTGGTTAACTTACAGAAATATGAAGTATGGATGTTCTGTTGTGGCTTTTTCATGCATATTTCAGTACATTTCATTCGTACTAGTAACACCTGTTTTATATTCTCTTGGTACTTCTTCACAAAAAAATTTCCTCTTGAATTTTGATATATACATGACAGTACTCTCTGCTGTCCCTCTTCATACAATCTTTAGTTATTTTCCTCTGGTCATAGCTTCTTTTAAACTTTCTATATGCTGTATATTCATACACATCTCTTTCTATCATTTATTTATATGAGGCCTATTGAGTTACCTACTAATCAATATGACATAGAGATTCTATCAATGCATTATAAAGTATTTTAAATACATATTTTTATGAGAAAAGCATCCAATATTTGTCTACATGTAATAAAACTTATTTTAATTTCTTTTTTGTTGTTTTTTTTTTTTTTGTTTTTTGTTTTTTGAGGGTTTTTTTTTTTTTTCCGAGACAGGGTTTCTCCGTGTAGTCCTTGCTGTCCTGGAACTCACTCTGTAGACCAGGCCAGCCTCGAACTCAGAAATCCGCCTGTCTCTGCCTCCCAAGTGCTGGGATTAAAGGCGTGCGCCACTACTGCCTGGCCAAAACTTATTTTATATAACTCTTTGATCTCCTAGTTCATGCCTTTCCTTACAATTACCATGATTTAACTTTTGCTTTAGCTAAGTAGAATTCTTTTGTTTGTAAGAACATGTTCTTTATCTACTTGTTCTTTGAAGGATATCTTTAAGGATAATGGATCCCTGTCTTGGTTCTAGTGAAAAGTAATGCAATAAACAGTAATGTGTAAGGTGCAAGTATCTCTAGGACACTGTGACTTTGGATACTTCATATCTATACTCAGTAATGGAATACTTGTCTTTTATGGTACTTCTAATCTTGCAGCTTTGAGAAAACTCTGTAGTGATTTCCATTCAGCTGTACTAGCATTTGCTGTCTAGTTTTGATGATGATAGACATTCTGGCCGGAGGGATAAATAAAACCTATTTGATTTTGAATAATTCTGATGCCTTAGCTTTTCAACATATTAAAATAGTTTTTTTTAGATGATTCATATATTTTTAAGAATCCTTATAGATTAGTAATATTAACATCCTATTTAATGTATAATTAGCATTTTTTCTCTAGGCATTTTTATTCACTGTGTAGGTAAATTCCATTCCTGTACAAATGCTTCCAAATTTTGTGGACTCTCATCTGTCAATTCTTTGGATTACTCCTGTTCCTATTTGGGTCCTTCTAAGAATATATTTGAAGTATTTTATCATATTTTTTTCCTCCTGATGTTTCTGAGTTTCTGATATTTGCAATAAGTTCTTTAGTCTATTTTGAAATGCTTTTAATTTAGAGAAACATGAATCTCATTTTTCTTTTTTATGGATGTAATCGGTTTTTTATTACCACTGAGTTTTCCAGTGGTTATCGTTTTTCTTTTTTTTTATTTTTGATATTTTTGGAAGAATTGAATGGCTGTAGATGTGCTTTTCTTTTCTATTCTTTTTGGTCTAGGTCCTTCTTTCTCATTTTATTCCTTCATCAAAAAGGGTTTATCCAGTCTAAGAATTGTCATATGAAGACTCTAGGATGTCTTGTGTATCATGTCATTTGCAAATATCTGTAGTTTTTCCTCTTTCGTAATCTGTCAAGTTTTATTTTTGTGTCATTTCTGACTGCTGTAGCTATGAAGGCTTTGCATAACTCATTGAATATAAGAGAGAATGGGCACTCTTTTGTGATTGTAATAGGATGGATTGTTTTCAGTGTGTTCCCATTCAACCTGTTTCTGTTGAGAGGTTTGACATATATAACAGTTTTTTGTATGTAACTTTACAGTACATTCTTCCTAGGACAATATCTTCCTTGCATTCCTAGATTTTAATGTGTTTTTTGTTACAAAATGATGCTGAAGTTTTCAGAGGTCCTTTGTACATATTGTTAATTTCCTTTCTTTATAGAAAACTGGTTCTTTGATAATTTGAATACTGTCTCTTTGTTCTCATCTGTACCCCAAACTTTAATGTAACTTCATATGACAATCTTTAACACAACTATCTTAGTTAGTGTTTCATTGCTGTGAAGACACCATGACCAAGGCAACTCTTATAAATGACATTTAATTGGAGCTGGCTTAAAGGTTCAGAGATTCACTCCATTAACATCATGGCAGGAAGCATAGCAGTATGTAGGCAAACAGGGTGTTGAAGGAACTTGGAGATTTACATCTTGATCAGAGGCCACTCAGATAAGATTATCTTCCAGGCAGCTAGGAGGGGGGTCTCAAATTCCATCCCCTTAGTGATACACTTCTTCCATCAAGGCCACAACTCTTCCAATGAGGTCAAACTTCATAATAGTGCACATACATGAATCAAGAATATTCAAATCACCAGATTTGCCATTGATGATTTTTTTGGATCATTTTTTCTTGTCGTTTTTTAGGAAGTTAATGTTCATCATTGGGTTATTTACTTAAGAACTCTCTCTGTAATGTGAAAAATCTAGTTACAATATTTTTCCTTTGAAGTACTTTAAATGAATCTTCAAATTTCTGGTATTTTAATGTTTCTTTCTTTGTTTGATCATTGAAATCATTACATTGTTCTACAGCAGCTTCTATACTTACTTTCTTGTCATTTAAGAGTGTAATGTTCAGCATGAAGATGTTTGTGTGATTCTAGATTTTTCTTTTTATCTGTCTAAATCTACTTGGATCTGCTAAGATAAAATTATTTTGATTCTCTTACACGTATTAAAATATGATAGGTTTATGCTCAATGCATCAGTGTAGGGGAATACCAGAATAGGGAAGTGGGAAGGGGTGGATGGAGGAACAGGGGGAGGGAAAAGGGCATGTGGAACCTTTGGGGGGCAGGGAACCAGGAAAAGGGAAATGAAATGTAAATAAAGAATATATCTAATAAAAATATGATAGGTTTAGAATATATTTATTTTTAGACATTTCCATGGTTTGTTCACAATATGATTCCATACTTATAAAGAATGTTTTGTAAACATGCAAATTCTTCTTTTCAATGTACAGTTCAGCTCTTTGCTCTTTCTGTTGATTTTTAGATTGCACTCACTATATGAAGATGAAAATGTTCAATAGATGCCATATACTATTGTTGTCTCAAGGATTATTTGAACTCTCATGCTCATTTGATTTTGTTATAAAAATGATAATCTGGAAGTAGGCATATGCATATAATTGTTGCATTGTCTTCATGAATGTAATTGTTTCCTCTTATATTAGGATGACTTTTAACTTGATTCTTCAATATCAGATACCAGCATACAGTACCAGATGATTTTCAGCACCTGTTTCCTTTTTACTTTCTGTCAGGCTCATCCTTTGTCAATAACCAGTGAATTTATGGCAAGTAAATGACAACTGAATTATGTTTTTGTCTAGAGACTCAATCTATATTTTATTAGTGAGTGAAAATCATTTATAGCTAAGATCATAAATAACATATTTACTAATTATTGTCAATTTAGGTTCTTATTTGGGGGCTGCGTATTATTTTCCTCTTTTTTTTCCTCTTTTGATTTTAGAGATGTATTGGTTTCTTATGTTGAACACTTACACCCTTCCCTAGGTCACTTTTAATCTGATATTCCTCTCATGAAAATAATTTCACATTTTTTCTTTACTTGTGTGACTTACATTGTCTTTAGTCATCCTCCATAGTATACTGGAATTAACTTTAAAAGCATTAATTTTGCACTGAAAATTACTTTTTTGCTTGCTTCAAAAATTCTTACTGTTGCCATCAGTTTGACCAGGTTATGATGTTAAGTATAGGAAAGCTAAATACAGTTGTACAATTTCAGGGCTTGAAAACACACAATTCAGTGCTTTTGTGGTGTTAACAATGATGACTACCAACATGATACTATTCTGGCATGTTGGGTTTCATGTGGAATTATCATTTGACTTTAGGTATTTTTGTGTTCTTTCATTTGTATTTTGATGAGTTGTTTTTAGTGAGTCTTTCTCTGTTCATAAATATAGTTTCTTCTTTCAAATACTTCTATTTAATTTTTCACAGTATTGCAATATAACAAAACACAACCGCTGAATTAGTTTCTCTAAATTTTGTTAGGTTTTATATACACTGCTAATTTCCTCCCACATTTTTATTATTCTAGCAAGGCCCTGGAGTGAATTCAAACACATTTTGATTCCTCTTTTAAGTCATTAATCATTTCTACCAGGAAATTCTTAAAATCTCCTAAGATACTACCTATTTCAGTAATTTTGAATTAATGAAGCAGATTTAAGGTCTTTTGGGGCATAAGGGTTGTCTTGGTTTTGCATGTTTGCCACATTGTCCCTCTAATTTTCACATCCTTTAGTCTGGGTCTTTGGTTTGCTTTGCTTTGCTGTTTTGTTGTTTTGTTTTGTTTTTGAAAATAGTTCTACAAAAACACTAAGCTAACAGTTACAACATGTAAGCAAAAGACATGGTATAGACCCATGCCAGTTCTATACATGACACTTTAGTATATGTGTGTAGGTATAACCCCGTCTTAGACTATTCAGAGGGTCATGGACTCCTGGTGACCTAAATCCCTTCTGTCTTCTACAACCTTTTCTCCACCTCTTCTCCAGCATTCCCTGAGATCTGAGGGGATGGATTCAATGGAGACTGTCTTAGTTAGGGCTTTACTGTTGTGAACAGACACCGTGACCAAGGCAACTCTCATAAGTACAACATTTAATTAGGGGTTGTTACAGGTTCAAGAGTTCAGTCCATTTTCATCAAGGCAGGAACATGGCAGCATCCAGGCAGGCAAGGTGCAGGAAGAGCTGATTTCCGCATCTTCATCTGAAGGCTGCTAGTAAACTATTAGCTGCCAGGCAGCTAAAACTAGGTTGTTAAAGCCACTCTCACAGTGACACACCTACCTCCAATAGGCCACACCTCCTAATGGTGCCACTCCCTGGCCCAAACATATACACACTATCTCAGAGACTTATAGTTTTGACTCTCTCTCTTTGTGTAATGTCTGTGTGTGGGTCTCTGAACCTGTTCCCATCTATTGTCAGAGGAAGCTTCTCTGATGATGTCTGTACAAGGCACCAATCTGTTAGTATATCATTAGGAATTTTTTCAAGTTGTGTTTGGTTCTACAATAGAAATCTGGGCTATCCACTCTCTTGTTTCTGGCCATCAAGGCAGTGTCAGGCAAGGTCTGCTTATCATGCAGAGGGCCTCAATTTAAACCAGACATTGGTCATTGCCACAAGTTCTCTTCTTCCACTGTCACAACACATCTTGTGATCAGCACAGATTATAGGGTAATACTTTCATGGCTGGGTTGGAGTCCAGGTTTCTCTTTTGCGAGCTTGCAGAATGTCTTCCCACACGAAAAATACTAGAACTTGGCGAGGAAGGCTTTATCATGGTGTGTGTTAGATTTCTGTCAAGTGCTTTTTTTGGTTATCAAATATGATGAACATGTTTTTGTTATTTTTGTTGTTTTGATTTTTCTTCCCCTTCTTTTTTTAGTTAGTTTATATGGTAGATTACATTGACAGATTTTCATATATTTAACCATCCCTACATATCTGGGACAAAGCTTAGTTGATCATCATGGATGATCTTTTTAATGTGTTCTTGGATTCCATTTGCAAGTATTTTATTGTGATTTCTTTTTCCTTGTATAAATTCCTATTTGTAATACTCTTTCTCTGTTGATTCTTTATGTTGTTTGAATATCAGGGTAACTGTGCCCTCATAAAATGAGTTGGATAATGTTCTTTTTCCTTCTGTTATGTGGAATAATTTGATAAATATCAAGGTATAATTTTGTGCTAGAATAGTAGAATAAGGCACTGGGCTTTTATTTTTTTCTTATAGGAGAAGTTTAATGACAGTTTCCATTTCACTAGGCATTACATGTATATTTAAATTGTTCATCTAACCTTGACATAATTCATTCCAATCTAGTAGAGTACAGGTTAAGTCCTTATGATAATTTGGATTTCCTTAGTGTCTGTTGTCAGTGCTACCCTTTTGTTTCTCCTTTCATTAATCTGGATATTCTTTCTGTGTCTTTGGTGTGTGTGTGTGTGTGTGTGTGTGTGTGTGTGTGTGTGTGTGTGTGTGTGTGTGTNTGTGTGTCTGTGTGTCTGTGTGTCTGTATGTCTTGTATGTGTATGAGTTATCTAATTTTTCTTTAATTGCAATTACTTCACTTTTAATTTTCAGCATACAAAATGATGGATTTTTCAATATTTTCATATTTATATAATAGTAGTTTGTGCATATTTATCTCCCTTTACTTTTTCTTGTCTCCTGGTCCTCTTCTTTTCCTCATATAGTTAATTTTGCTATTTAAAAATTAGTGTGTGTCATCTTGATTTTTCTCAAAGAAACCAGTGTTTATTTCATAGACTCTTTTCTTCTTCTCTTTGTTTGTCCTTTATTGATTTCTGACCTAAGTTTAATTTCTTTTCTTACTGTCTACAACTCTTTGCTGACTTACTTCTTTTCATTCTAGAGTTTTCAAGTGTGCAGTTAAGTTGCTAATATGAGATCCCTTCATTTTTTAAATATAGTCACTCAGTGCTATGAACATTCCACTTACCAAACACTTTATTGTGTGCCCTAAGTTTGGCATGTTGTGTACTTATTTCAATAAATTCTGCAAAGTCTTCAATTACTTTATACTGTGATCCAGTTTTCATTTAGTAAAGAGTTGTTCCTTTTGTAGAGTTTGTATGCTTTCTATTGTTTCTCCTGATATTGATATCTAGATTTAGTTAAAAGTGGTTCAATAGGGTTCAGGGAGTTAATAATTTCCATTTTCTTTATACATTTAGATATTTTTGTGTTCAAGTATGTGATTAATTTTGGAGAAAGTTTTGTAAGGTGTTAAAAAGTAGGCATATACTTTTCTTTTTGAGTTAAATGTTCTGAATATATATATGTATATGTGTATGCATATGTGTATGATATATATGTATATTCATATATATATTGTTCATTTTGATGTTTCTCTTTTTAATTTTTGCTGGATGACTTGCCTGTTGATTAGAGTGTGATATGGCAATCTCTTCCTATCAGTGTGTAAGGGCCATTATGTGATTTATGCTATAGTACTGTTTATTTTACAAATGTGTGCTTTTGTGTTTGCAGCGCATTAACAACTGAATATCATCTTACTTAATTCTTTCTTTGATGAGTGTATAGTGTTCTACAAATCTCTTTTAATTAATTTTTTTTGAAGTCTGTCTTTTACATTTTAAAATGGTTATTCCAGCTTGCTTCTTAGGTCCATTTGCTTGAAATACCATTTTCAAACTCGTTATCCTCAGGTAGTCTACTTTTCATGTTGAGTTGTGATTTTTGTATGTAGTACAACAACAGATCCTGTTTCCATATCCATTATGTTAGTCTGAGTCTTTTTATTTAGGAAACTGCTACCACTGGTATTGATACCATTGATACCCCTGTTATCAATTCATGTTGTTTTGTTGTTGTTAATGGTGTGATGATGATGATGATTATAATTTTGTGTTTGTGTGTGCCTGTGTGCACTTGTGTGTGTGTATGTTTGTGTGTGTGTTTTCCTTCCTGTAGTATGCTGGTGTGATATTATATATTTTCTATATTTTAAAGGGGTTAGCTAACACCCATCCTTTGTTTGGACTTTTTTCTTCTTGCATTTTCTGTAGGGCTCTATTTGATAATAATTATTGTTTAAATACAACTTTCTTATATTTCTAGATCAATTGGAGTAGTAAATTTTGTTGAGTTTAGTAGTCTAGGCAAGCAACTCTGGTCTCTTTGAGTCTAGAGAACTTGTTTATTCCCTCCAGATTTTAGAGTTTGCATTGTGAAATCAAGTTTAACTTTAATAGTTTTTCATTATAGGCTTTTGGTCATTTCCCCTTGCAAGTTTTGATTTTTTTATTGTTTTTATTATTATGTGGTTCAGAGACTTTCTTGTCTAGTCTAATCGACTTGTTCTATATGCTTCTCACACCTCCATAGAATCCCCTTCTTTAAAAAATTTCTATAATTTCTTTGAAAAAAATTATTGGGGTTTTGTTCTGGGATTTTTTTTTCTTCTATTCTTATTATTCTTAGATTTGGAATTTTCATTGTATCCCAGGTTTCCTTGAAGTTTTTTTGTCAGAAATATTTTATATTGAACATGTTCTTAGACCAAGGTATCCATGTCTTCTATCATGTCTTCAGTGTTTTAGATCCTCTCTTCTATCTCCTGTATTATGTGGGTAGAACTTGCCACTCTATCTTCTATTCCTAATCTTAGATTTTTCATTCTCATAATTCACTCATTTTGTGTTTTGTGTTAACTTCTGTTTCTGTTTTCAGGTCTTGGTAAGTTTTATTAATTTCTTTCGGCTGTTTTTCATTCTCTCTCTCTTTTATTGTTGCAATAATTTCTTTTTTAACTTTTTAAAAATTTTATTGGTTATTTTATTTATTTACATTTCAAATGTTATCCACCTTCCTGGTTTCCCTTCTGCAAACCCTCTATCCCACTCTGACTCCCCAATGCTTCTGTGAGGGTGCTTCCCC
>BDUI01000001.1:97942-109473 GCA_002335545.1 Apodemus speciosus | reverse complement strand
GCCCAATGCAGCAGTGCAGGGTAATACAAGAACAGGGAAGTGGGAAGGGGTGAATGGGGGAACCAGGGGAGGGAAAAAGACATATGGGACATCTGGGGGGTGGGCAATCCAGAAAAAGGGAAATGAAATGTAAATAAAGAATATATCCAATAATAAAAAATAAAAAAAAACCTCCCAACCAATAAAAACAAACAAACAAAACCTCCCAACCAATAAAAAACAAACAAACAAACAAACAAACAAAAAAACCTCCCAACTAATCAAAACAAAAACAAAACAAAAAAACAAAAAAACAAAAAAAACCTCAGGGCCAGATGGATTGAATGCAGAATTCTAACAGACCTTCAAAGAAGACATGATAACAATTTTCCTCAAACTATTCCATAAAATAGAAAGAGAAGTAACACTACCTAACTCATTCTATGAAGCTACAATTATTCTGATACCTAAAGCACACCAAAATAGGTGAACTATTTTTCCAAAAAGGGACCCAACCAAAAAAGAGAACTTCAGATCAATCTTGCTTATGAATATCAATGTAAAAATACTCAATGAAATTCTTGCAAACCAAATCCAATAACACATCAAAACCATCATTCAACATGATCAAGTAGGCTTCATCCCAGGGATGTAAAGTTGGTTTAATATATGAAAATCCATTAACGTAATGCACTATATAAACAAACTCAAAGGGAAAAAAGTCACTTGATCATCTCTGTAGATGCAGCAAAAACATTTGACAAAATACAACACCTCTCCATATTAAAAGTATTGGAGATTAGGAATTCAAGGCCCATACATAAAATAATAAAATAAATTTACTACAAATCAACAGCCAATATCACATTAAATAGAGACATACTTGAGGCAATCGCACTGAAATTGGGGACGAGACAAGGATGGCCAGTCTCCCCATATCTATTCAATATAGTACTCAAAGTGGTAGCTAGAACAATAAAACAACAAAAAGAGATTAAGGGGATACCAATTGGCAAAGAATAAATAAAGGTATCACTCTTTGCCGATGATATGATAGTATTCATAAGCAACCCCAAAAATTCTACTAGAGAACTTCTCCAGCTGATAAACATCTTCAGCAAAGTGGTCGGATATAAAATGAACTCAAATAAATCAATAGTCTTCATTTATGCAAATGACAAACAGGCTGAGAAAGAAATTAGGGAAACAACTCCCTTCACAATAGTGACAAATAATATAAAATATCTTGGGGTAACTCTAACCAAACAAGTGAAAGATATTTGTGAAAATGACTTCAAGTATCTCCAGAAAGAAATCAAAGAATATCTCAGAAAATCGAGAGATCTCCCATGCTCATGGATTGGCAGAATTAACATAATAAAAATGGCCATCTTACCAAAGGCAATCTACAGATTCAATGCATTCCCCCATCAAAATTCCAACACAATTCTTCATAGAGGTGGAAAAGGCAATTCTCAAATTCATCTGAAAAGGCAAAAAACTCAGAATAGTGAAAAGTTTTTAACAATAAAAGAATGGCTGGGGGAATCACCTTCCTTGACCTCAAGCTTTACTACAGAGCAATAGTGATAAAAACTTCAAAATATTGGTACAGAGACAGACATGTTGATCAATGGAATAGAATTGAAGACCCGAAAATAAAACCACACACTTACAGACACTTGCTTGATCTTTGACAAAGAGGTCAAATATACACAACGGAAAAAAGAAAGCATTCTTCAACTTTTTAGTTGACCAAGTCAATAGCTCATTATTTTAAAGAGGGTAACAAATACCCTCTTTTCACTGGAGATTTTACTGCTAGGTTATCCATTCCCAAGTGCTCATACTTTACCCAATTTCATATGAATAAGAAAGGAAMTTAATCAGGTTTTTTTATATATGCTTATATGCAAATACACATATTTGTTATGATCTGTTAGATACATTATATATGTATATTCTTGTGCATAATAACAATAACAACAAAACAACAACAATATAAATAATAATAAGCATAAGCAAAGTAAAGGTAATATATTTGGATAAAGGAGCTGTAGTGGGGAGAGATGTTAGGAATTTATGTAAATGCAGAGCATGCTATTTTCTCAAAGAAATAAAATTTAATAATGAAGAAAGTTAAATGAAACAAAATACACAAATGTTTATGTAAAATTTATCYTTGTCTTTATTTTTGCATTATTCATAGCAACCTATTTTTGTATTTAATAAGGACTTACAATATGGAAATTAAAAACTGATTGTGTAGAAGTTGACTAGAAAATGATAGTTATAAGAATTTGGAGACTGCTACACAAAGAAAGATGAATGAAACTGGTTTAATAAAGTATTATTTATAAATAATAAAGGTATTATTTATTAATAAGTATTATGCTATAGAAAGGTGAGATGAATAGATCTCCTTAAAGTTAGAAGAAAGGATTTTGAAACAATTTACAGTGAAAAAAATGTAACTATTTGGAAGATAAATATAATTATAATTTCAATATTAATCCCTTGTTCATTTAAAATACTAATATTCAGTATTCTATGGTTGCTTCCAAATGTGAACATTTTTGTATTTTATTTATCATCGTATTTTAGACTGTATCTGACTATGTAGCATTTTTTAAAAAATTATTTACTTATTTATTTGCACTCCAGATTTTATCCTGTCCCCCGGCCTACCCTCTGATTGTTCCCAATCCCATACCTCCTCAGCAGCCCCTGTCTCCACAAGGATGTCTCCACTCCCCACCTCCCACCCCATCTGATTACCTGAGGCCTCCAATCTCTTGAGGGTTAGGTGCATCTTCTCTGACTGAACCCAGATCCAGCAGTCCTCTTCTGTATATGTGTTGGGGGCCTCATATCAGCTAGTATATGATGCCTGGTTGGTGGTCCAGTGTTTGAGAGATCATGGGGGTCCAGATTAATTGAGACTGCTGATCTTCCTATAGGGTCACCCTCCATCTCACCTTCTTCTATCTTTTTCCTAATTCAACCACAGGGGTCAACAGCTTCTGTCCAATGATTGGGTGCAAATATCTGCATCTGACCCAGCTTCTTTTTGGGTCTTCTGGAGGACAATCCTGCTAGGTCCCATTTTGTGAGTGCTCTATAGTCTCAGTAATAGTTTCAGGCCTTGGGACCTTCCCTTGTGCTGGATCCCATTTTGCGCTTGTTGCTGAACTTTCTTTTCCTCAGGATCCTCTCCATCTCCATCCCTGCAGTTCTTTCAGACAGGAATAATTATGGGTGAGAGTTTTAACTGTGGGATGCCTAGTCTTTCTGCTGGAGGTGGGCTGTATAAATTCCCCATCCCTAGTGTTTATCTAATGTCCTTCCCTTTGAGTCCTGAGAGTTTCTCACCTCCCAGGTTCTCTGGTGCATTCTGGAAGGTCCCCCCAACCTCCTTCCTCCCCAGTTTGCATGTTTCCATCCTTTCTGTTGACCCACAGGGCTTCAATTCTTTTCCCTCACCGAATACCAGATCAGGTTCCCCTCTCCCCACCCCACGCCTATACACCTTACCTTGCAGGTCCTTCCCTCCCTCCCCACTTGTGTTTGCTTTCTTTTCCCTCCCAAGTGGAGACTGAGGCATCCTAACTTGTATTCTTCATCCTGTTGAACTTTTTGAGTTCTGTGGACTCTATCTTGTGTATTCTGTACCTTTTGGTTTTTTGGATAATATTCTCTTATTAGTGAGTACATACCATGCATGTCCTTTTGGGTCTGAATTACCTCACTCAACATGGTATTTTCTCGTTCCAACCATCTGCATGAAAAACCCAGGATGTCCTTGTTTTTAGTAGCTGAGTAGTATTCTGTTGTGTAAATGAACCACATTTTCTGCATCCATTCTTCTGTCATGGGACAAGTGGGTTGTTTGCAGCTTCTAGTTATTAAAAATAAGGCTGCTATGAACATAGTGGAACACATGCTCCTGTGGCATTTCCAGGCATCTTTTGAGTATATTCCCAAGAGTGATATTGCTGGGTCTTCAGGTAAATCTATTTCCAATTTTCTGAGGAACTTCCAGACTGATTTCCAGGGTGGTAGTACAAGTTTGCAATCTCACCAGCAATGGAGGAGTGTTCCTTTAATTCTACATCCTCACCAACATGTATTGTCATTTGAGGTTTTGATCTTATCCATTCTGATTGGTGTAATGTGGAAACTCAGGGTCACTTTTATTTGCATTTCTCTGATCACTAAGGACTTTGAACATTTCTTTAGGTGTTTCACAACTATTTGAGATTCCTATGTTGTGAATTCTAGGTTTAGTTCTATACCCCATTTTTCAATTGGGTTGTTTGGTTTTTGTTTTGGTGATTTACTTCTTGAGTTCTTTTTATATTTTGGATATTAACCCTCTATTGGATGTGGGATTAGTAAAGATTTTTTTTCCAAATCTGTAGGTCGCTGATTTGTCCTAATGGCTATGTCCTTTGCCTTACAGAAGCTTTCCAATTTCATCACCATTTTTCAATTCTTGATCTTAGAACCTTTACATTGGGATATATTTTACTAGTTGGGCTCCCTTGATTAGCCTCAGTTGGAGAGGAAGTGCCTACCCTTGCAGATACATGAAGTACCAGAGTGGGAAAATACCTGGTGGGGGGAGGCATCCACTCAGAGGAGAAGGGGAGACAGAATGGGAAAAGTGTAGTGGGAAGGACTGACCAGGATAGGGGCAGTGAGCAAGATGTGAAATGAATAATTTTAAAAAAAGAAAAAAAAAACACCAAAAAGCTTAAAACAAGGACAAAACTAACAACGAAAACATCATGATCCCTTTGTTAAGTTTTCTTTGCTTAATAAAGAAATAGGAGTACATACTAGGCTGAAATCCTTTCTATTGTCCAGGATTGTCTCTTGCCTGATGGGATGAGAGGCAGTGCCTTCACATTCAGCATTAATTATGACTTTTATATTTGTACAGGTTTATAAATAAAACAGATGAACAACTACGTAAATCAGCTTACTACTCTGTTACAAAACTCTAGTGAGCATCTTTTTTTTAAGTGATACTATAAAAAGATAGACAGCAAGTTTGATATTACAATTAACTTACTGCCTTCAAATATATTTTTCATTCTGAGGTTAAGAGAGAAGAAAAATTTGGAGAATTTCTCCTACAACCAAATAAGTAATGCTGTTCTTGAGAATGATTTGCACTTTGTTCAATTCTGAAGACCAGGCAGATTTACCCTCTATCTCTTCACCTAGAATCCCAAGGCGTGAGCTGACATCTGTACTGATGGATCTCTAAATATTGCATGAATTTAGCTACTGGCTATTCAAAGGGAGAAAAAGTTGATAAGGGAATTTATTTTCCTAAAATTTGCAGTTAAAGAAATGAAAGAGTCATGAACTATGCCAATGGAGCTGTTAAGGGCACTGCTGTGGGATGGTGGCTGCCAAGATACTTTACTAGGAGGTCTCCTTAACAAACTTCTCACTGTGGATGGCTGGGCTCTGGGCTTGTCCCAGGCTGCATCACCTGGGTGTTCATCCTTGACAAGGATATTCCTCCAGCCCTCCAGCAATGCCTTTCCTTGGTGAGAAAAAAGATGATCATTAATCTGGATCAGTGTTCTCAACCTCTGGTTTGTGACCCCCTGGTTTGTGAGCGGGGAATGGACTGCTCTTTCCCAGTGGTCACCTAAGAACATCAGAAAGCATAGATATTTACATTCCAATCCATAACAGAAGCAAAATTACAGTTATGAAGTAGCCACCAAATAATTTTATGGTTATGGGTCATTACATCATAAGAAGCTACATTAAAGGTTGGCAACATTAGGCAGGTTGAGAGCCACTGGCCTAGATTGTCATATGACATTCCAAAGTGCTGAATAGCTCTACAAGTGTCCCTCTCAATGCTGATGCCAGAATTTTAAAAAATGAATGTCAAGACACTCTAGATAGTACCAGTGTCCTGGAAGGTGAGACATTCCCAGGACTTAAAGAGAGGGACCTAAGATGAAATGCCCAACAGTGAGGAGAAGGAACTTGTAGAGTCAACCTCCAGTAGATAGACAGGGCATCAAGTGGAGAGATGGGGTTGCTATCCCATAGTCGAAAACTCTGACCCTGAATTGTTCCTGCTTAAAATAACTGTAGGGACAAAAATGGAGAAGAGCCTGAGGAAATGGTGGTTCAGTGACCAAACTGGGACCCATCTCATGGAGAGAGGCTTCAAGGCCTGACACTACTACTGATGATACGGTATGCTTATAGATAGGAGCATAGCATGGCTGTAATATGAGATGCCCAACAAGCAGCTGCTTATACCCAACCATTCAGTCCAACCATTGGACTGAAGTCAGGGACACTTTGGTTGTACTAGTGAAAAGCTGGAAGAAACTGAAGAGAAGGAAGAAGACCCCATAGGAAGACCAGCAGTGTCAACTAGTCTGGACCCCTGAGATCTTTCTGACACTGAGCCACCAACAAAGCAGCATACAGGAGCTGGTCTGAGGCCCTGACACATATACAGCCAAGGACTGCCTGTACTGACTTCAATGGGAGATGTGTCTAATCCTCTAGAGACTTGAGGCCCAAGTGGTGAAGCAGGAAGTGGCATCCTCTTGGAGACAGGGAGAGGAGGAATGGGTTGAGGAACTGGATGAGGGCAAACTGGGAGGGGGCCAATGACTGTAAAAAATAAAAATAATAACAATAATAAAATAAAATAATTTTCAAAAAGGAAAAGAAAACGAATATATAGAATGTGTGCAAGTTTTTGGTGGTAGCCAGGCTAAAATAAGGGTAAAAGATAGAATATAAAAAAAAATTTTAAGACTGTTTTCCTCAGTACAAAACAAGGAAGCTTATGGGTAACATCTAGTAACAGTTAGATAAACTAATGAAAGAGGAGACATACAACCCTCTACCTCACCATATGAGCAAGAGGAAATCCAGGCCCTGAGTAATGTATCTGGGAACTGCTTTTCATGCTATGTTTTCTACTGGGAAGGATGCTTAGTGAAATCTTTATCAAGTATGTAAAAATAAAAAAAAAATTATTCCATCTTAGAAACAAGAACAGCAACAAAAAAGAAATTGAACATTCTTGTAACCTTAAATCCATGTAACCTTAAAAAGCATGATTGACACTAATAAAATGTTTTATATTTTTCTTTGTTTGCTAAGGTTATAAAGCTTCCTGATCAAGCATTTTGCTTTTCTTGAAAAGTACCTTAAATAAATTGAAAAAAGAAGGAATGCGAGATTCTCCTCAAAAAATTATTATAAAAATAATTATGCATATTTTAATTTGAAATTAACTAAAATTTCAGCAAGGACTGATAATTTTCCCATTTGAAAACTATTTTGCTTCATATGTTATTTTCCAACATTAATAGAAAGTATGATACTTTAATTAATTTTGTAATTGAAGAAATGGCAGTTAAATGCCAAATAACCTAGAGACGATAATAGTAAATTCAAAATAGAATATATTATTAATGACAATCATCTATATTAATATGACATAGGATGAATTTCTTGATGGTAATTTAAAGTAAACACTTTCTTTGATTTCTGGAAATAAGTATCTTCCATGTGGAAAAACTGACGGACTCAGAGAAGTCAAAGGAAATAGTCACTCTTTGACTGGAAACATCAATAAATTCATGAGTGTCATTCCTCAGACTTGATAGGAAGGTTGAGCCATTGAGAAAAAGTAAGTATATGAATTTGTATATCTACACATTCACACATATACTACAAGAAAATGTTAAATTATTCAGGGAAAAAGAATCTGTGATCTGCAGTCATTTTCTTCTTTCAAAATATTCCTTTACATGAAAGATTTTCTCTGTCTTTCCTTTATGTGAGTCATGAAGAATCATTGGAAAGGTTTCAATATGCTTAAGTTACTTAAGTTTTCTTGTTCTCTCTTATACTCTTACTTTGGGATGCAAATTTAAAAAAGAAACATTACAATAATTTAGAGTTGTAAATGGAAGAGTCATGATTGCTCTCTTCTAGACTTCCTTCATCAGCCTGCTTTCCTTTCCAAATTATATTTTAATTTTTATTCATTGAATTATAATTCTGCAGAAGTTTCATTAGTTGAACTTTTATTATATCCAACCTCTTTTCTGTTCCTAAACATCTTCCATATCCCACCTTCACCTCTTTTCTCACCCCAATATTCTTTTCTCTTTTCTTACATTAATAAGCCACTAGTCCGATTTGTAGTTGTAGATGTGGGGTGTCCACTGGAACTCTATGAACCAACCAGGGATCTATGCCCTTAAAGAAAGCTGTCTACTCCCAAGAATACCATAGCAGCTAAACTGAGGGTAGATGCTCATGGGTCCATTCTACTCTAGACTAAAATGTTGACCTACTTGATCTTGCTTCAATTTGGCCAGCAAGTACAGCTGTTATGATTTTATATAGCTACCCTGTCCTTTCTGGAAGACAGTTTTATTTTTTTTATTTATTTTTTTTTTACTTATTTTTTATTGGATATATTTTTTTTTATTCTTTTTTTTATTGGATATATTCTTTATTTACATTTCATTTCCCTTTCCTGGTTCCCCGCCCCCCAAAGGTCCCATATGCCCTTTTCCCTCCCCCTGTTCCCCCATCCACCCAGTTTTATTTGTAGTCCTCACCTATCTCTCAATGTTCTCAAGGTCACTCTATGCCCTCTTTTGAAACATTTTCTGATACACTGGGGAAATAATATAAGTGGCTGAATACTCCACTGACAGTTATTCTCCAAACTTTGATGAGATGTGAGTTCTTATTTTCAACACTCTCAACTACAAAAACATCTCTGATGAAAGTTTCACTAATTGATGCATATACAGATACAAATATCAAGGCAGTTTGATACTCTGTCCATTTATCCCCCGGCTCATTATTTCTACAACTATGCATTCCAGACACATTCAAATGTACCTTACATGAGTTTCTTCTTGGAGAGATCAAACCTTAAAACCAATCAAAGTATGATTATTTACCTTAATAATACACATGTCATTATTGCACCTGTTCATTCATCATTGTATCCTGTCAAACTGTTCTGTATTGAATTTTATAGCTTACTCAGAGTGTAATGCTGTTGATGCACCCAGACCATATCCTTCAACATCCTATCATGCATCTTCTGGCAGTATGTAAATCAAATATCAAGGAGGAAGGTTGTTATCAGTACCAAACTCTTTTTCTATATGCTGTAGTGTCTTTAGCATCGAATTTAATCACATTCTGGTAAACCATTTTCTGTTAGGATATGGAGGCATGACTAGTCATCAACTCAAGGGAAGTCATTTTGTTCCTGATCTTGGGCTCCAGGAGTAGAATTATACCCTGTTCTGGGTGACAACACTCACACTTATTTATATAGATATAGATATGGATATGGATATGGATATGGATATGGATATGCTGGTTTTGCGTGTCAACTTGTCAGACTGGAGATAGTAGCTTCAATTAAGGAAATGTCACCATGAGATGGAGCTGTAAATTATGAAAATGAAAGAATGAAAATGAAGATGAAAATCATTTTCTTATTAGTGATCAAGGGGTGAGGGCCCATTGTGGGTGGTACCATCCCTGGGCTGGTAGTATTGGGTAGTATTGGGTTCTATAAGAAAGCAAACTGAGCAAGCCAGGGGAAACAAGTCAGTCAGTAACAACCCTCCATGGCCTCTGCATCAGCTTCTGCTTGCTGACCTGCTTGAGTTCCAGTCCGGAGTTCCTTTGGTGATGAACCCTGTAGTCAGGCTTTCTATTCCTGCACAAAACTTGGTGACCGAGGAGCAAGTTGTGGAGGAAAGAGTTTATTGAGCTTATACTTCCATGCTGCTGTTCATCACATATCTATAATTTGAAATAATGTGTTTCTCTTCATCTTTTACAAATATTGAAAGAGTTATTTTTCTTTTATACCTCTTTCTTTGCCTTAAACTGCAATCCTTCTCCAAAATTTAATCTCTGTCCTCCTACTGTTTTTCCTCCCTTCATATTATTTCTATTCTATTCTCCCCATACCTTAAGATCTTACTTCTCCTTTATTAACTACAGTTTATATTTTTCTAGTTTACACTATGCTACAGTTACTAACGCTCATGTATGGAGTTTATTCTTTGTCAAAATTAGAATTTTACATATAAGCAGTCAGTTTTTATTTTTATAATCAAGAAAAATTGGAAAAGCAAATTATTACATAAACAAACACCTAAATCTTTAAGTTTGTTTTGTATTGTTTTCATGTTGTTTCTTATACAAATTTATATTTAATAGATACTATAGCTAATTCCTAAAATTACTATTAATGATAAGAGTCATGGTAGACAAAATAAATTATTTTTAGGAAAATGTAAACACAATTTAAAAGTGTATTCCAATAAAAAACATACTTATTAAAAATTATGACAATTGAAGTGGGTAGATATTCTTGCTGTGGAAGTTGATAACCTGGATTCCTTCCTTAGCGGCCAATTTTGGAGTAAAAGAACCAATTCTCAGAACCCTACTCTGTCTATTAATGCATTCTCTGCCTCACAACTATCTTCCCTTATGTAAAATGAATAAATTAATGGTTATTAAATTTAGAATATTGACACAATGCTAATAAGTATTATAGTAACTTTAAAATGCTTGTATGTATTTTTCAAGATTTATTTATTCATATATTTTGTATGAGTGCTCTTTCTTCACACACATCAGAATCGAGCATTACAGATGTTTGTAAGCCATCATGTGGTTTCTGGGAATTGAACTCATAACCTCTGGAAGAACAGTCAAGGACTTTTAATGCTGAGCTATCTCCCCAGCCCTGACTGGATATATATGCTTTTATAGGCATGCACATACAAAGAGAATAAAACCAAGGGAGGAAAAATATGTTCATGTGTTCTTTTGATTTTAAATCATAAATCATTTGTATTTCCTCTTATAATTTCTAAGTAAAAGAAAATGCTTAAGAGAATTTTTTATACATTTTAATTACTAAGCCACAAGTTGAAGAATCTTATATTTTCTGCCTGTAGATAAAGTACAGGACAGATATTCATGTTCATAAATACATTCATTAATACATACATTCAAATGAGCAGAAATATGAAACCTTTGAGTACAGACAACAATTTAGTTTACTTATAGCAAAATAAGTTCAGAATAGCATTATGTACTGATTCAGTAATGTTTTATTTTTTGTACTCAGTACTGTTATCCTTTTATGATGCTTTTATTCTGTGACTATGAGTGTTTTGCCTCCATGTATGTTTATCACATGAGTATCTGGTGACAGTGGGTGTCTAAATGAACTGTCAAAACTTGGAGTAGTAGTAACAAATGTTTGGGAGCTATCACATGGATGCTTCCACAAGAGCAACAAGAACTTTTTTTTCTAATTTTTTTTATTGGATATATTCTTTATTTACATTTCATTTCCCTTTTTCTTGTTTCCCCGCCCCCCAGATGTCCCATATGTCTTTTTCCCTCCCCTTGTTCCCCTATTCACCCCTTCCCACTTCCCTGTTCTGGTATACCCCTGCACTGCTGCATTGGGCCTTTCCAGA
>BDUI01000001.1:82821-97677 GCA_002335545.1 Apodemus speciosus | reverse complement strand
CCAACATCTGCTGTCTCCTGAGTTTTTAATCTTAGCCATTCTGATTGGTGTGAGGTGAAATCTCAGGGTTGCTTTGATTTGCATTTCTCTAATGACTAGTGATGTTGAACAATTTTTAAGGTGCTTCTCAGCCATCCAAATTTCTTCAGGTGAGAACTCTTTCTTTAGCTCTGTGCCCCATTTTTGATAGGGTTATTTGGTTTTTTGGGGTCTAACTTCTTGAGTTCTTTGTATACATTGGATTTTAGCCCTCTGTCAGATGTGGGGTTGGTGAAGATCTTTTCCCAAATTGTAGGTTGCCTATTTGTCCTTTTGACAGGCAACAAGAACTCTTAACCACTGAGTGATCTTTTGATCCCTATTCTTCTAGAACAAAAAGAAGGTAAGCAAGACAAACAAATTAGAGACGCCACTAACGATGATGGTGATAAAGAAAGATGCTTAGACAGGTAAGAGTTAGTTATATAGAAGATGGATGGATGGATAGATGGACAGATGGATGGATAGATAGATAGATAGATAGATAGATAGATAGATAGATAGATAGATAGATCGATAGATACATACATACATACATACGTACATAGATGGGTAGCTGGTTAGATTGATTGAATTATTGTTTGATTGATTTATTGATAGTATAAGATAAACATGGATATTTGGTCTAGATATGCACAATATATTAACGATTTGAATCTGTCTCAGGTAATCATACCCTTGACCTACTAGATATTCACTCTTATACTTTCTTTTAGTTTGATTCACATGGCTTAACAACAAGAAAAGCAAATGTCACCAAGTCCAATGTTTCAACTTTGACCTTAAGTAGAAAAGGAATTATTCCATCTGTCGCTCCTTCATCCTATTCAAAATACCAGTAAATTGATGAGGAATAAACTATGTCATTGAGTACACCTGTTTAAGTGTTAATCATATCTTGAAAATACTTAACAGACACATTTAGACATGATGTTTAATGTGACCATCTAATAACAAAACAAACTGATGTGCAAAATTAGTAATTACAGATAATATATCTCAAAGAGTCACTTCATTTAATTTATCATTTGAATTTTATAGCATTTTCCATAGAATGTACTTATTTTCCTATTGATTGCATGGTATCAGTAGTAAAACACAGCTTCCTTTTGGGATATAAATCAGACTTATGCATTAAATTGTACATACATTTTTCCATTGATTCTAGTAGATATTCTATTAATTTTGAACCCAGATTTCATTTTTCCCTTTTGCATTTACTGTATAGTTTTCTTCTCTAAGTTTCCTAGATCCCACATGAATGAAACATATACTAATCTAGGCAGTCGTTTGTATTCTGTCCACTAATACTAATAATTTTTCAAGTAATATAATTTTTGACATACTTCACACATTTTGATAAGGATTTTCATTTTGTCTGAAATATTTTACTATGTTTTGACACATTATATATTATCCACATGTTTTGATTTCATAATAAATATTTCATGTTTTTTTATTTCTCTGTATTAGATATCTTGTTTAATTCACTTGATGTCTGGAAATGTACTGTTTATAGTTTTCATTATTTCATGTTATGTTAAGCTTTGACACTAGTTTTTCCCTCTGTAGGAATGCTTCACTTACACATGTCAACATGTCTATTTTCATTTATGTAAAGTATATTCTATAAAGGACATTAGATACATTTGAGTGATACCGGTTTTAGAAGGAACCATCCTTCTCTGTGCTCAAAACCATGACATTAACAGAAATCTACTAGTACATAATCTGCAGTATTAGATTTATCTCCTTCCTTCTTCAGATTTCATCAGATGTATTTTGATGCCTTTTGCTAACTGCAGAACAATGTAATATAAGTTTTCTCTTCTTGGGAAAGTGAAGTAATTTGCACTATTTTCTTGCTTAACTTCATCTTCAAAAACTATACTTTAGAAATGATTTGTCTCCAATTAAAAGACATAATATAATTTTCTCTTTTATTTGCTTATTTACTTACTTAAGTGATAGGTTCTTACCAAGTCTTCATTTCAATTTATAACATTTAAAAATCCCCTTTCTTGGTTGCCTAGTCCAGCCTTAATATGACAGTAAGTGCCTAGTGTTGTTGCAACTTGATATAGCATCTCTATCTGTTATGCCTTTTCTGAAGAGAAATGAAGGAGGAACAGATGTGGGGAAGATAGAGGATATGGTAAGTATATATGGCAGGAGAAGAAGAGAAAGTTGCAATTGTATAATGTAATATATGAGAGAACAAATAAATGTATTGAAAAAAGAAATCTTCTTGCTGTAGTTTCTTCAGATGTTAAGAAAACTGTTCACATCCATGTTAGCTTCCAGTGTTCTCAATATTAACATAGTATCATCATTCTTTATTTCTTTGCTTTCAGTTTTATATCTATTTATAAAGTTGTGTTATTATACTTAGCATATTTAGACCACTCCTAGTTAAAGTGATTATTGTTATTATATTTATACTTAATCACCATTTTATACTAACTTTTTCATTTCCTTTCTATTTAACCATTTATTGATATCATTGAATTTGCCAGCAGACTATTTTGTTTAACACTTTCAAAACACACATATGTATATAAGTATAAATTAAATTGGCTTTGCCTATGATATTTTAAAATTATTTTTGTTTGATTTTGTTTAAATTCTATTCAATATTTTTTATTATAGTACATTTTTATAATTTAAAAAATTTTAGATTTAAGTATATATTGATCATATTCTTTCTCTTACCCAAGTTCTTCCAGATCACCTCATCCAACATTGAATTCTTTCTGAAAGCAAGATAGATCAATAATGCAACTAAAGAACATCAAAGAGATACAAATCAGAAGTGAAGGAGTCAAAGTAACTTTATACACACACACACACACACACACACATATATGTATATGTGTATATATATATACATATATATATACATATATATATATATATATATATATATATATATGAATGTATGTATATATAGTGACCCCAAACGTTCCACAAGGAAACTCCTATAGCTAATAATCACTTTCAAAAATAATAACTGGATACAAGAAACAGAAGTTCTCCCTTATACAAATGACAAATATTCTTAGAAAGAAATTAGCTAAACATTTCATAATAACCTGAAATAATATAAAATGCCGAAGGGCATCACTAAATAAGCAAGTTGAATACTTATATGATAAGTCTTTAGTCATTGATTTAAAAAAAGAAATTGAAGGAGTTATCAGAATGTAGAAAGATCTTCCATGTTCATTGATCGATAGAATTGATATAGTAAAAATGGCCATGCTACCAAAAGTAATCTACAGATTTGTTGCAATATCAATATTCCAACACAATTTTTCACAAATCTTGAAAGAACAATTTTCAGCTTCATATGGAAAAATGAAGGAGAGCTAAAACAGTCCTGAATAATAAAAAACTGCTGGAGGTATCTCTATTGCCAACTTTATGTTGTACTATAAACTAATACAAATAAGTCATGGTGTTGTCACAAAAGCAAACATGTTGTTCAATGGGATTGAATTGAATGAGCAGATGAAAGTCCACACACTGATGGACATCTGTTTGTTAATAAAAATAAAGAACACAAATATACAGTGGGAAAAAGAGTCCAGTTTTAAAACAATGGGGCTGGTCAAACTAGATGGCAGCATATAAAATCCAAATAGATTCATAATTATCTCTGCTTGAGGCTCAGCTCCAAATGGATCAAAGACCTCAACATGAAGCCATATATACTGCAACTGATAGAAGAGAAGGTGTTGGAACAGTCTTGAACTCATTCTCACAGGAATAGACTTTTTATTCATTTATAATATACTGTATACATTCTTATTTTTTTCAGATAAAGCTTTGTTCTCACCATCCTCCCTTAATGTCTTTTATGGTTTCTTCTTCCCATATCCTACTAGGCTTCTTTTTGCTTCTGAGACACTTGTTTTCTATTGTTCCCTAGACTTTTCTCTTCTCCAATTCATTATAATCTTTCCTTCTCCCTTCATGACATTTCGAGACACATGCATACATATATTAATATTAAAAATGAAGTAAAGTATATGTATCACCAACACATGAGTAGGGAGACTCTCTTCGGTGGAATTAATTAATTTTGAATTGGGCTTGGGACCTCTGAGACATAGTGGTAGTAAATTGTTACCATAGTTGATTTGAAATTTCAGTGATGTAGTTGAATCTCTCCTTGACTTAATTGAAACCACTGATGAGCCTGCTGGTCAGTCAACAAGGGAACAACAGATCGGATAGTGAGGTTGATTATAGGGAAGGCAGAACGAAGATGCAAGAGACCAAGATGGGAGAGCTGCTGGTGACTACCACACTAGTGAGCATGTATATTTTCTCAGTGACTTTCTAAGGCAAGCAACACAAGTTATCGCCAATTTCAGGAAAATAAACACTGACCACAAATTCTTACATGGCACGTTTATCATACACAGTATCTATGTTTGACTAAGGAAATTTCCTTCAGACTTTATATAGATATACACACAAGTATATATGCATAAGTAGAGGAACTTAACAGGGCATAATGCAAGTGGTAGAAACAAAGGTTGTCAGTAGACTCATTCATGATTAATCAAAAGCAAGAAGTCAACCAAATTTAACTCTGGAAGTTCTCCCCAGAAGCCATCCTTTTCACTTATAGAATTTATTTTGCTGGTAAGTACTGTGAGGTCAATGGAGTAATAATTTGTTCTCAATAGACATCCTTAGTTATCTGTTCCCCATTCTATAATCTAAAGTGTCAGAAAGATATACCCTCTTTTACAGTACTATAAATAATATGGATGTAATCAATTGCTTTCCAGTTCAGTTTTAGGCCTGCTTTACAGAGTTCACAATAGGGAGTTCTTGTTTGACACTGTAAGCCAAGACTATAGTCCCAGGGCTAACAGATTAGAGTTCAATATGCAGAAGCATCTTGTATTGTTTTGTAGCATAGACACAATATGTACATCAAATTGTCTCTACACACAGTATTTGTGTTCACAGAATAAAACTCGTCAAGAATATTCATGGAGTGGGCAGTGATGATAAAACAGACTCATAATTTATCATCCTGACAAAATTAAACACTATTTCTGGTGTACAATGGCCCAATGTCCAACCATAACTGAAAGAAAATTATCAAATGTCCACTAGCCACTTGAGGCTCTTGTAACATAAAAGAAGTGGTACAAATAGTGCAAAGTGGAAGGATTATGTATGTATTGCCTCTTAATTCAACATGGCATTCCGAATAGAAGTCAGCTTCTATCTTGGAAGATTGGGGAATTTGTAAACCTCAGGAAACTTTCAAGTTTATCAGATAAAGATGTATACTCCTCAAATGTGGGTGAATAATAAAGAGTTCCCAGCAGAGAAAAGACTTTGTACAATGAAACTATATTCAGTTAGGGCACTGAACTCTGAGGACGGGGTCTTAGTAAGGTTAATCTATGATGTCTTGGGCTTTCTAATAATGCAGCTACATTTGAGTCAACATTTTTCTATGAATAATCCCAGTAAGCCATTAGTTCACCAAGTTAGATTTGAGCAGAGCTTTTTATGTTTTGCTGTTTTGCTTTGTCCTATTTTGATTTAAGTTTTGTACATCATGTAACTGTTTGGGAATTCATCCTGTTGCTCGTTATTTTCACAAATAGATGGGGAGCTCCCTACAGGGATGAGCAATTACTATTATTTTGCTAAATGGACAGTTTTAAACTATCCTTTAAATTTGCTTCTTTTCTTTTTCATAACAATATATTTTTATTATTTAAAACATTTTAAATTTAAATATATCATAAACATATTATTCTCTTTTGCCTTCCAAATGTCCTTCCAGATCCACTCCACTCAAGGAACTTTAATTTTTTCTCAAAAAACAAACAAAAAAAACAATACAACGACAAAACCTGTACACTCAAGAAATAAAAATAAAACCATGCTCAAAAAGGAAAATAAATTTTGGTTACACTAAACTGTAACAAAATTAAAGCATACACACACACACACATACACAAACACACACACACACAAACACACACACATACAAACACACACACACACACACACACACACACACACACACATACAATCACAACAAACTGTGGAGTCCAATATATGTTGATCAACTATTTAGGAACCCCAGACCTGTCCTGGAGTGGCTGACATACTCTCTTGCACTCTATTTGAGGAAAGTTATTTTCCAACTCTCAGAAGTTAGGAGGCAATTCAACTGTTTACATATACTCTTGTGGGTAGGTTTTCATTGAACCATCTATTCATCCATCCATCCAACCAACCATCAATCTGTTCCTCCACACATCCTTTTACTATTTTAAAATATAATAAAGTAAGATAAAACTATCACTTAGGAATTGTACAGATCAAACCAACAGAAGAAAAAGAGCTCAAGAGATGACACAAGAATCAAAGACTACATCTTTTTTCCCCCCAAGGGTTGCTACCACATATATTTAAGTGTCACTTTATAGTTTAAAGCCAGGTGAAATCAAAATATATCCTCTTGGTTCACTTGGGAATCTTTTAATACACAACTAAGTGCAACTCTCAGCCCTTATCAAAGAATTTGCTTTATGTGGTGAGTTTGGAAGTTAAGGCAGAAACTCAAAACTGGTGAGAGTGAAAATGATGAGTCCATGCAGATTGCTCAGACATAAATATCCAATCCATGACACCCAGTCTCCCTAATGGATTACAGACTACTATGAAAAATAGGTCAGAAATATTGTAAGGCTCTGAGGTCTTAAAACCACAGTGGGACTGCATTGATATAAGGGGTCAACATTTAGTTTTACTAGAATTTTTTTCCTTCTACTGGTTAGTTTAGGTAGGAAATGTCAGTCTGTTTTTTTGTTTGTTTGTTTATTTACATATTTAAGAATCAACGCTTTGACTATTTTTTCTTTTCATTTCATCAAAGTCTTTCTTTATTTTAATTATTTCTTCTCATTTGTGGCCATTTCCATTTGATTTTTTTTTTTTACCTCATAGATTCCTGATAAGGATTTGGATATACCTACATGTCTTTTAATTTAATGTTCATAAATATTTCACTTTTTCCTCTTTTATTTGATTTTGATGTATCTTACAGTTTCTCATAAACTGCACTAACTGTTTAATTTTATCTTGGAATTATTTAATTATGCCTTGATTTATTCAAAGATGCAGWTTGTTCAAAGGTTTATTTTTCTTTAGTTACTTATCTCAATTTTTATACTTTTATGATTTGATAACATATAATTAATTGTATTGATTTTGCATGTTTGAGGTGTCCTTTCTTTATTACAATGTTAGAGAAGTTTCCATTAGCTGCCAGAATGATGTACTTTATATTTATTAGAATATGTTTATTGAATTGTCAATCTAATCATTCTGTATAATAGCTTAGTTGTATAATATACCTATATATATTTTAGTTTGGATGTGATATATAAAGATGTGGCCCCAGTATGTAATAAGGATACATGATCCACTATGTTCATAGCAGTCCTATTTGTAATATCCAGAAGTTGGAAAGAACCCATATGTCTCTCAACGGAGGAATGGATACAGAAAATGTGGTATAAATACTACTCAGCTATCAAAAACAATGAATTCATGAAATTCTTAGGCAAGTGGGTGGAACTGGAGAATGTTATCCTGAGTAAGGTGATTCAATCACAAAAGAACACACATGGTATGCACTCACTGATAAGTGGATATTAAGTCCAGAAGCTTGGAATACCCAAGAAACAATTCACATATCAACTGATGCCCTAGAAGAAGGAAGGAAAGGCCCCCTGGTCCTAGAAAGGCTCAGTGCAGCAGTGTAGGGGAATACCAGGACAGAGAAGTGGGAAGGCGTTGATTGGGGACAGGGGGAGGCAAGGGGGCTTATGGGACTTTCAGTGAGGGGGGAATCCAGGAAAGGGGAAATCATTTGAAATGTAAATAAAGAATATGTCGAATAAAAAAAGAAATCATTTCTATTTCATTTTCTTTTGTCTAAAATGTACTCCTCCTTTAGTGTTTGTTTTATAAAATTAAAGTTCCAAAACATATAGTTTTCATAATTATTAAAATGTCTTGGTGATAGATTTCTGTTTTCATTTTTAATATGTTCTATTCTTCATTACATTTTATCATTAGTTTTAGTTTGACATTTACTTTAAATAATGAAAATAACGATATATTCCCAAATAAATCTTGAGTCATATTTGTTGTGAGAAAGTCAATGCAAACCCCATTAGACTTTTAACAGAGCTTGTAGTCAACTATTGACACTTAATAATTTCACTGTAAATTAATTGGGGAGAAATAGTACATTCTCTCTTTGATCTTCATGCCTATGGCACCTTTACACATTTTGCAACATAGCATTAATGGAGGTGAATATGTTTGTAAATTAGTTTATTGGTATGAACTGATCAAAATCAATCTTTACAGTACCACAAAATGAAATAGTAAAAATAGAACTATGGCAATATTAATGTAATTCCTCATTGAGTTTCTAGTAGTTATAAACTGTCAGCAAATTTCCTTGATGGTAAAAATGTCTACTCACATATCAATTTAAATTTTCATTCCCCAAATGAAGACACTTGCAACACATGCACACTACTAATTCCATGTCTTCCATTTGTCACAGGAATATGACAGCTGACAAATTTTGGAAGGGTTTTAAAGAGATAGGTGCTGATAAACTAAATTATGTACCTCTAAATTAATATTTCAACTTTGAATCTTATAGAAAAAAGTAGTTTATCTTTCATAGCTGTCATAATTTTCAAAATAACTCTCTTCAACTTCAGGGAAATAATTATAAAAGAATGTACTTTTCTATGAAACACATTGGAAATAGAAACTTGGAAGAAATCTCCAATGGTCTTTAATTGCCAGTATGACAGAATTTTCCTCCACTGAGTCAGAAATACATGTGGACATTCTTATAACCACACACTAAGTTGAATTTGTCCTTGTGAAAGTTAAGATCATTGAAAAGAGATGGCGATATTTTTAACAGATTCAATTAAATCAGCTATAAATAAGCCAGTTGTATTTTATTCTTATATAATAAACATATTACTGATTCAGTCTTTCTGGGATAAGGTCAGAATTGATAGCTTATATTCTATTACTTCTAGTTTTGATAAACTTTTGTAAAGTAGTCCATGGTGATAAGTCATTATTTCTACAAGTCAATTTTTCTTGAGGCTTAGAATTTTACCAAATATCCCTAGGTTAGATTGTTGTGTATGTCTATAAAATAATTGTAGTTATGCTATATTTTTATCTTATTGAATCTGAATTTATAAAAATATAAGTAGAATGTAATTCCAAGAAGAGCCATGCCTATATGAACATCAGGCTTATGGCCATAATGTTACTCATAATAGTTAATATTGCTGAGAAATATGTTATAGTTGATAAAAATGAAAATACTAAACAAATATATGCAACCATTGAAAAGATTATCACTGAGCACTTACTCTAGGAATAATGCCTTAGTTTTAAGGAGTAATAAATATTAACACAATTTTCTACAAGCTGAAATTATATAAAGAGATATTCATAAATAAAATGATTAGACTTACTTGGAATACAGTGGATTGCAACAAGACAAATGTTGATATGGTAATCATAGGGGTAAGTGAACTTAGTAGCACAGGTTTATGTATTTGCTACTCCAGAGAATGAGGCAAGACTATTAAAACTTCAAGAGCAATATGAAAAATGTAGTAATATCTATTCTTAAAACAGGAAAAAAAACCCATCATTTAGTTCAGAAGTATAGTGCTTACCTACCATGTTGAAACTCATTGGTTCAATTCTTGAAACAATGGACTTGCAAAATAAAAGGATAAGAATGGTTTCATAAGAAAAGAAAAAGAATAGCTTACTAAGAAACATGTATAAAATGTTTTACTTTTAGTTCTGCTTATCATTTCTCTCCCATGATTTTTGTATGAAACTTAAGCTTCCTAGGGAACATCACAACCATGGTCAATATTTAAGTTTACCCAACTACCCTGTATGGAAATGTATCTTCAAATATGAAGAGAGTTTGAAATGACAAAGGAAGAACACATTTTATCTAGGTAGTATATACATTATCCAAAGTGTACAGAAGAAAATATTGCTAAGAAAATATTTTTCACTACATTTATATTTGTACAAATGCCAGCTCAGGCTACTATACCAAGGAAAATTCTCAATTACCATAGATGGAGAAACCAAGATATTCCATATAAAAACCAAATTTATACAATATCTTTCCACAAATCTAGCACTACATAGGATAATAGATGGAAAACGTCAACACAAGAAGGCAAACTACACCCTAGAAAAGCAAGAAACTAATCTTTCAGAAAACTCCAAAGAAGATAGCCACATATTTCTACCTCTAACAACAAAAGTAGCATATCTCTTAGCATCAGTGGACTCAATTCCCCAATAAAAAGACAAAGACTAACAGACTGGATATGTAAACAGGACTCAGCATATTGCTGCATACAAGAAACACACCTCAGTAAACAGACAGACACTACATCAGAGGAAAAGAATGGAAAAATAGCTTCCAAGCAAATGGTACCAAGAAACAAGCTGGAGTAGCCATTCTAATGTTGAATAAAATCAACTTTCTAACAAAAGTTATCAAAAAAGACAAGAAAGGAAAATTCATACTAGTCAAAGGAAAAGTCTACCATGATAAATTCTCAACTCTATACATATATGCTTCAAATGCTAGAGTACTCACATTCATGAAAGAAATTTTACTAAAGCTCAAAGCACACATTGTACCTCACACAATAATAGTGGGAGACTTCAACGCCCCACTCTCATCAATAGACAGATCATGGAATGAGAAAATAAACACAGACACAGTAAAACTAACAAAAGATATGAACCAAATGGATTTAAGAGATATCTATCGAACATTTCATCCTAAAACAAAAGAATATACCTTCTTCTTAGTACTTCATGGTACATTCTCTAAAACTGACCATGTAGTTGACCACAAAACAGGCTTCAACAGATACAAGAAGATTGAAATAATCCCATGCATCCTATCAGATCACCATGGAATAAGACTGGTCTTCAACAACAACAACAACAAAGAAACAAACAAACAAACAAAAACATAAATCCTACATACCCATGGAAACTGAAAAACTATCTACTCAATAACTTGGCCAGGGAATAAATAAAGAAAAATTAAAGACGTTTTAGAATTTAAAGAAAATGAAGGCACAATATACCCAAACTTATGGGACATAATGAAAGCAGTGCTAAGAGGAAAACTCATACCTCCAAGTGGTTGCATAAAGAAATTGGAGAGAGCATTCACTAGCAGCTTAACAGCATATTTGAAAGCTCTAGAGCAAAAATAATCAAATACACCAAAAGGAGTGAGTAAAAGGCAGACAATAATCAAATGCAGGGCTGAAATCACACCAGTAGAAACAGGAATGTACAAAGAATCAACAAAACCAGGAAGTGGTTCTTTCAGAAAATCATTAAGACAGATAAACCCTTAGCCATATTAATCAGAGGGCACAGAGACAGTATCCAAATTAACAAAATTAGAAATTAAATGGAAACATAACAGCAGAAACCATCGATCCTACTACAAAACCATATATTCAAAAAAATTGGAAAATCTAGATGAAATGGATAATCTTTCTAGACAGATACCAAGTACCAAAGTTAAATCAGAATCAGCTAAACTAAACAGTCCCATAACCCCTAAAGAAATAGAAGCAGTCATTAAATGTCTCCCAACCAAAAAATTCCCAGGGCCAGATGGATTTAGTACAGAATTTTATCAGATCTTCAAGAAGAACTATACCAATACTTCTCAATGCGTTTTATAAAATAGAAACATAATGCATTCCATGAAGCTACTCTAATAACTAAACTACACAAAGACCCTACAACAAAAGTGAACTTCAGACCATTTTTCTTCATGAATATTGATGCAAAAATACTCCATCAAATTATGTGTGTATTTTTATTGGATAATTTCTTTATTTACATTTCAATTGTTATTCCCTTTCCTGGTTTCCCCTCCTCCAAGAAATCCCCTATCCCATCCCTCCTTCCCCCTGCTTCTATGAGGGTGTTCCTCTACCCACCTACCCACTTCTGCTTCCCTGTCCTCAATTCCCTTACACTAGGGCATCTAGTGAGCCTTCATAGGACCAAGGACCTCTCCTCCCATTGATGCCTTACAAAGCTATCCTCTCTTACATATGCAGCTGGAGTCATGTGTACGCCTTGGTTGGTGGCTTAGTCTCTGAGGGCTCTGGGGATTCTGGTTGTTTGATATTGTGGTTCTTCATTTGGAATTGCAAACCTCTTCACCTCAATCAGTCCTTTCTCTAACTCCTCCATTGGGGGAATCCAGCACTCAGTTAAAATTCTTGCAAACAAATCAAAGAACACATCAGAACAATGATCATTCTCCGTAATCAGGTAGGCTTCATCCCAGGGATGCAGGGATGGTTCAATATACAGAAATCAAACAACCTAAACCACTATATAAACAAACTCAAAGAAAAAACATATGATAATATCACTAGATGCCAAAGAAATCTTTGACAAAATAGAACACCTCTTCTTTCTAAAAGTATTGGAGAGAATAGGAATTCAAGGTCCATACATAAATACAATGAAAGCAGTATACAGAAAGCCAATCACCAATATCAAGCTAAATGGAGAGAAACGAAGCAATTACACTAAAATCGGGGACATTACAAGGGTGCCCATTTTCCCCCTATCTATTAAATATAGTACTTTTAAGTAATAGCCAAAGAAATTGGGCAACAAAAGGATATCAAAGGGATCCAAATTGAAAAAGAGCAAGTAAAGATTTCACTATTTGCAGATGATATGATAGTATACATAAGTGACCCAAAAATTCTACTAGAGAATTCCTTCAACTGATAAACAACTTCAACAAGTGGCTGAATACAAATTAACTCAAACAAATCAGTAGCTTCCCTTTTCTCACAGGCTAAATAAGCTGAGAAAGAAACATCTTGGTGTGATGCTAACCAAACAAGTTAAAGATCTTTTTGACAACAGCATCAAGTCTCTAAAAAAAAGACATTGAAGAAGACCTCAGAAGATGGAAAGATTGCCATGCTCATGCATTGGCAGGATTAACATAGTAAAAGTGTCCATCTTACATAAATCAATCTACAGATTCAATGCAATCTTCATCAAAATTCCAACTCAATTCTTCAGAGATAGAAAGAGCAATTCTCAAATTTATCTAGAATAACAAAAAACCCAGGATATAAAAAAAAACATTCTCAACAATAATAGAACTTCTGGGGGAAATCACCATTCCTGACCTCAAACTCTACTACAGAGCAATAGTAAGAAAAACTGCATTGTCTTGGTACAGAGAGGGAGATCAGAGGAATAGAATTGAAGACCCGGTAATAAAATCACACACCTACGGGCACCTGATCTTTGACAAAGGAGCCAAAACCATCCAGTGGAGAAAAGAGCATTTTCAACAAAAGGTGCTGATTCAACCAGTGGTCAGCATGTAGAATAATGCAAATTGATCCATTCTTATCTCCTTCTATAAATTGCCCAAGTGGATCAAAGACCTCCAGATAAAACCAGATATGATGAATTTATTAAAAGAGAAATTGGGAAAAAATCCTTGAACACTTTGGTAAAGGGGAAATTTTCTTAAATGGAAATATCACTTTTTCTATTATTAATTATTATTATTATTATTATTATTATTATTATTATTATTATCACACTCCAAATTTTATTCCACTCTCTGTCCACCTATGACTGCTCCACATCCCATACCTCTTCCCTGACCCCTGTCCCCAGGAGGGCATCCCAGCCCACACCTGATCTCTAAGCTCAGTGGGACCTCTAGTCACTTGAGGGTTAGGTGCATCTTATCTGACTGAACCCAGGCCCGGCAGTCTTCTGCTGTATATGAGTCAGGGGCATCATATAACCTTGTGTATGCTGCCTGCCTTCTGGTCCAGTGTCTGAGAGATCTCGTGGATCCAAGTTAATTGAGACTGAAGATCGTTCTGCAGGGTGACTCTCCTCCTCAGCTTCTTCCAGCTTTCTTCTAATTCAACCACAGGAACCAGCAGCTTCTGTCCATTGGTTGGGTGCAAATATTTGCATCTGACACCTTCAGCTGATTGATGGCTCTTTGAGAGAACAGTCATGATAGGTCCCTTTAAGTGAGTGCTCCATAGCCTCAGTMATAGTATCAGGCCTTGGGGCCTCCCCTTGAACTGGATCCCACTTTGGGCCTGTCACTGGACATTCTTTTCCTCAGCCTCCTCTCCATTTCTACCCCTGCAGTTCTTTCAAACAAAAACAATTATGGGTTCGAGTTTTGACTGTGGGATAGTAACCCCATCCTTCACTGGAGGTCCTGCATTTCTGCTGGAGGTAGGCTCTACAAGTTCTCTCTCCCCCCTGAAGAGTTGGGAGAAGGAAGGGATGGCCCTAGGAGGAAAAGGGGAAGGGGAAATTTGGGAGAGGGGAATGTGATCTAGTATTGGGTTGGGGAAATGTACTAAAGCCCTGAGGGTCAGCAGAAAAATGGAAACAGGCAACCTTGGGATGTAGGAGGTTGGGGTTACCCTCCAGGAAAACTCACTTCTTAAAGGATACTTATTATTCATATTGAGCAATTACTAATCACTGAAGATATGTGTTTTAGAAATAATATTTACTGGATTCAGGTAAAAACTATGTCATTATGATTAAAAGGCAATAACAAAATAATAGGATAACACAGTAACAAAATGAGTAGAAATTATTTTCAGAATAGTCATA
>BDUI01000001.1:53945-73183 GCA_002335545.1 Apodemus speciosus | reverse complement strand
TGGGTTCTTTCCAGTTTCTGGCTATTATAAATAAGGCTGCTATGAACATAGTGGAGCATGTATCCTTATTGCATGCTGGGAAATCTTCTGGGTATATGCCCAGGAGTGGTATGGCTGGGTCCTCTGGGAGTATCATGTCCAGTTTTCTGAGGAACCACCAGAGTGATTTCCAGAGTGGTTGTACCAGCTTGCAGTCCCACCAGAAGTGTAGGAATGTCCCTCTTTCTCCACATCCTCATCAACACCTGCTGTTTCCTGAGTTTTTAATCTTAGCCATTCTGAATGGTGAGAGGTTAAATCTCAGGGTTGTTTTGATTTGCATTTCCCTAATGACTAATGATGTTGAAAAAATTTTAAGGTGCTTCTCAGCCATCTGAATTTCGTCAGGTGAGAAGTCTTTCTTTAGCTCTGTACCCCCTTTTTTTGATAGGGATATTTGGTTTTCTGGGGTCTAACTTCTTGAGTTCTTTGTATACATTGGATATTAGCCCTCTGTCAGATGTGGGGTTAGTGAAGGTCTTTTTCCAATTTGTTGGTTCCGATTTGTCCTTTTGACAGTGTCTTTTGCCTTGCAGAAACTTTGTAATTTTATGAGGTCCCATTTGTCTATTCTTGATCCTAGGGCATAAGCTATTGGTGTTCTGTTCAGGAAAGTTCCCCCTGAGCTAATGTTGTCAAGGTCTTCCCCAGTTTCTTTTCTATTAGTTTTAGTGTGTCTGGTTTTATGTGGAATTCCTTGATCCACTTGGAGCTGAACTTAGTACAAGGAGATAAGAATGGATCAATTCTCTTTTTTTGCATGTTGACCTCCAGTTGAGCCAGCACCATTTGTCAAAGATCCAACTAAGAAACAGAACTTCAGACCAATATCCCTTTTGAACATCGATGCAAAAATACTCAATAAAATTCTTGCCAACCGAATCCAAGAACACATCAAAACGATCATAAACCATGATCAAGTTGGCTTCATCCCAGGGATGCAGGGATGGTTCAATATAAGGAAATTCATCAATGTAATCCACTACATAAACAAACTCAAAGAAAAAAAAACACACGGCCATCTCATTGGATGCTGCAAAAGCATTTGACAAAGTTCAGCATCCTTTCATGCTAAAAGTCTTGGAAAGAGCAGGAATTAAAGGCCCATACCTAAACATAATAAAAGCAATTTACAGCAGACTGGTAGCCAACATCAAAGTAAATGGAGAGAAACTTGAAGCAATCCCACTAAAATCAGGGACTAGACAAGTCTGCCCCTCTCACCATATCTTTTCAATATAGTACTTGAGGTACTAGCTACAGCAATTTGACAGCACAAGGAAGTCAAAGAGATATCAATTGGAAAGGAAGATGTCAAACTATCASTATTCGCAGRTRATATGATAGTATACTTAAGTGACCCAAAAAACTCYACCAGAGAACTCCTACAGCTGATAAACAACTTCAGCAAAGTGGCCGGTTATAAAATCAACTCAADCAAATCAGTAGCYTTCCTATACTCAAAGGATAAGCAGVCTGAGAAAGAAATTAGGGAAATGACACCCTTCACAATAGCCACAAACGATATAAAGTGTCTTGGTGTGACTCTAACCAAACAAGTGAAAGAACTGTATGACAAAAACTTTAGGTTTGTGAAGAAGGAAATGGAAGACCTCAGAAAATGGAAAAACCTTCCATGCTCGTGGCTTGGCAGGATTAATATAGTTAAAATGGCAATCTTGCCGAAAGCAATATACAGATTCAATGCAATCCCCATCAACATCCCAACTCAGTTCTTCATAGAGTTAGAAAGAGCAATCCTCAAATTTATCTGGAATAGCAAAAAACCCAGGATAGCTAAAACTATTATCAACAGTAAAAGAACTTCTGGGGGAATCAGTATCCTGGACCTCAAACAGAGGTCCTACAGAGCAGTAGTGCTAAAAACTGCATGGTAATGGTACAGGGACAGGGAGGCAGATCAATGGAACAGGATTGAAGACCCATAAGTGAACCCACACATCTATGGCCAATTGATCTTTAAAAGAAGCTAAAAACATCTAGTGGAAAAAAGATAGCACTCACTTTTTTTTTTAATTTTATATATTGAATATTGTCATCATTTACATTTCCAATGGTAAACCTTTCCCGATTTTATGCACTGTATTATCAAGGCATTTTAATAGTAAAGTAGCTAATCACAATTATTTACAATGAAGACAAAGGTTGTTATATTTGAACTAAGTTAACTTCTATTATGCTACTATAACTACCTAGAGTGTATATTTTGAAAAATTTTCAAAACTGTATTTCCTGGATGATCAAAATATTTAGACTATACTAGAACACAAATACTAATTAATGTAAAATTGCTTAGAAATGTTCGATTAAAGACTAAGATCTGGCAAGTATCAATATTATTTCTTTGGAGTCATTTAGAATGTTTTCAAATATATTGTATATTTGTTCTTTGTATTCAATTTTTTCACATGCGTTTGTTAAAATTTATCATCTCTTATAAAGTTAAATAATAAATAATATATAGTATTAAATTCTCATTACACAGTCAAAGAGATGGCATTGCATGATTGAGCTTTGAGAGGAAAATATGTAATCTTAAGATATTTATCTTATGCAATTTTCACAGTAATTAGGTGGTCAAACAAAACTAAAATTTAATGTAATTTATTTAAAAATTCAATTTCTCCACCATGCTAAATTTCTACCATCACTTGTTTGCGTGAAGAGTTAACACCAGAAAATGAAAGTGTATAGTAGCTTTTTATCTATATTAAATGCTACATGGATTTTGTCACATATTGGATTATCTAAGAAATTGCAATCTTATGGAATTCATACATTGTAAATAACTACATTCTAATTGCATAAAAAGAAACATTCTTGTAAATTGTGTTTTTCCTGAATGACTTGGAGTGTACATTAGTCTGCTTAAGGATGCTGTAACAATGTTTGAAACAGAACAATTTACAAAGAAGAGAGCATTCTATGACTCACCTAATAGAAGGTTTAAGCTATTTGAAAGCCATGAGCATTATAGTGCATTATGCTAAAAGATCTTTTGCTGTGCCATTACTTGGCAGAGGGTATACAAAACAAGTGTCAGCAGGTGTCCAAACAGAAGGGTGGATTCTTCTTCTCATGAAGCAATTAGTCTCTATTACTTTGACCTTAACTAATCCTAAAATACTCAGTGGCCTTACCTGCAAATACCACTGTCACTTGTATTGAGGATTAATTTGCAATACATGAATCTGGGTGGTTTTATTCAACCTACAGCAGTGGGTAAATGAAGCAGTTATTCCAACAACTTCAGCTCCTATTGTATATCACCTATCATATGGTCAATGATGTAGGTGACTTCCTGCTGGACAGGTTGGTGGGGTTGGTCTGGGAGGAGTTGGGGGATGAGGATTTATATGATCACAAAGTTTTATATGAAGTTTTCATAGAATGTATAATATTTTAAAAGAATAAATCCTATGAATTTTCAGTTCAAACATACAAATTTTTAGTACTTTGTGCACTTAGTTTGTGAATTGGTGTTTCAGATTAATTGGAGAAGAAACAATGCTTGGTATCAAAAGAGATTTGAAATAATGTTATCTAAAACAGAGAAATATTATGATGCAATTGCTAAGGGATTTGAAGGACCTAAAGCATTAATTTCAAATAGTAGAATTTCAAGATAGATATTTATATTTTCAGTATACAGTAATCAGTATTTGGTAGTAGTGAAAGAGCAAGAAATAGAGTCTTCTTCAAATGCAATTATTTCATAATGTATGGCATGGTGATAAGAATGGCATATAATGACAAAATTAATAATGATAAGAACACTAATAATATTTTAAATATAGTTTCAGAGAGGTTGACGTGTCTGAAACTGAACTATATATTTTGTTATATTCATTCATGTAATACAATGAATCTTAGATCAGATAAAAAATATGGTTAGAAAAATCAGTAAACTAGACCTACCAAATAATTTGTTCAGATGGCAGAATCATGGGTGGTTCCCCAAGATAATGCCACATAAATAACTGCTGTTCATATTTGGCAAGATATGTTAAACTTAAGGTTAAAAATCTGAGGCTGAAAGAACAGCTGAAAATTTTCAGATAAAATTATGTTATTATCAAAAAAAATTATGTTATTATCCAAACACTGTCAGGTAAAATTAGTACATAAAGTTCTGCTATTTCTGACTGGTTGTAAAGATATCTTAGGATGTACAGTAGTGGTGGATTCTTTTAGGCATATAAGTAAGAAACATCTAATGTTGTAAAACACAAAGAGATTAGGTAAATATATAGGGATCTGACATGTGTACTTGGTGCTCAAGGTGGCCATAGGAAATCAACTGGAAGTAGGGTAATAGAAGATTAGGAATTGATAATATTGTAACTGACAACTCCATCTTGGTCCTTTAGAAGAGTAGAACTTATTTATTTATTTATTTATTTATTTATTTATAGATTTTTCTATTTATTTATTTATTTATTTATTTATTTATTTACTTATTTATTCTTCCAGTCCATTCTCCAACTCTTCTACATCCCATACCTCCTCCTCACCCTCCTGTCTCCACAAAGTTGTCTCCACCCACTCACCCCCTACCCCAACAGATCTCTAAACTCCCTGGGCCTCCAGTTTCTTGAGGATTAGGTGCATCTTCTCTCACTCAAACCAGACACAGCAGTCTTCTGGTGTGTGTGTGTGTGTGTGTGTGTGTGTGTGTGTGTGTGTGTGTGTGTGTGTGTGTATGGTATATGTTGCCTGGTGATATATGTATGTTTGGTGGTNTGTGTGTGTGTGTGTGTGTGTGTGTGTGTGTGTGTGTGTGTGTGTGTGTGTGTATGGTATATGTTGCCTGGTGATATATGTATGTTTGGTGGTCTAATTATGAAACATCTCAGGAGTCTAGGCTAATTGAAATTGCTGGTCCACCTACAGGGTTGGCCCCCCCCCCCCAGCTTCTTACAGCTTTTCCCTAACTCAACCACAGGGATCAGCAGCTTCTGTCCAGTATCTGCATCTGACTCTTTCGTGACTGCTACCTGAGAATTTTCCAAGAATTTTCTCTTAACTGCTGAAATATATATACAGCTCCTAATGATATTTGTGTGTGTGTGTGTGAGTGTGTGTGTGTTTGTGTGTGAATGTGTACTTAAATGGATATTTTTCCCAAGTGGAGGAAAGAGTACATGATACATTTACAAACACATCATAAGATTTATTAGTGAAGTAGACAAATTGATTAGAATACTTATCAGTGTTGTGTTTAATAACATCTAATTATCTAAAAAGAATAAAGTGAAACATGCATGCATGGTATTTCTGATGACTGTTGTCATAGTTGAAGATGCAAAACAATTATATTAGATAGTAAAATAGCACATTGTAGCATAGCTACTAACCACCGAAATAATTATTTCAAAATAATTAATTATTATCGAAATAATTAGATTGATGATGAATCTAACGACGAGAGTACTGTTCAAATATATCTTAGAGTATTGAAGCTGATTATTTATAACTGAAAGAATGGATTAATTACTAAGATTTTAATTTCAACCAACTATAACTCTGAAAAAAATCAATTTAAGTACATAAAACCTATGGAAGTTTAACAATTGAAATAATCACATCTAGTGTGTTATTAATCAAAATTCTACATAGAAATAGAACATTACACATAAACACACACACACACACATAGACCATTATACATGCAGACATACACATACATAAAGAGTATTATTCTGTTTGAGTTTTGATAGATGCGTTTTGCTCATTCACATCATGAATCATAGTGGATCCCAATTCTACTAAAATCTGACATGATTAAACATAAATTTCAACCCTGAAACATTCTCTAAGTAAACACATTAAAATAGACATCATATGTTTGTAGCAGCACATATATGTATTTATATCAATAAAAATTAGCAGAATTCTGAACTCTAGACAGAAAGGAAAGTCAAAGAAAAGCAATTTTAGTTCGTGAAGGTTGAAATTAAGAGTGTTTTTTTTGTTATGAAGACAATGATCAGTAGTTCCATAAAATAATGGTGATATTTTTATAGACACATTTATTTATTTGTTCAATCAATTAATAAATATATTAATATTTTGTATTTGCTTGTTATATTTATATACAAATACCAGAGGAAGAGACTTTGCATCCCATTTTATCACTCTTTGCTTTATTACTGAAAATCATCTTTTACTAAGTTCCAGTTATACAACAACCCCAGCAATTTTCTTGTCTGTTTGCTTTCCTCCAACTTCTAGGTATATCATGAGGCATTGAACTCAGGTATCCCTGATAATATAGTAAGTGTTATAAAACTGGGCTATCACCTATGTTAGAGAAGTCTTATTTTTCTATTTTTTATTTTCTTTCCATCTTACATAAAGATAACTTAATGTCAGCATCCATCAAATCTTACAACAGCATGAAAATTATCTGAAGCATTGTATCTTTTATTAGTATATTTATGTAGTGACTCAAAGTTGAGTCAACAGTAAATTCTTATTAATTAAATAACTGACAAAAAGGAGTGTGTAAATGAATTAGATTGCTTCTAGACTCTGGTCATATAGGCGGTGTTGGGCATATGCTTCCTCTTGTGGCATGGGACTCAAGTTATATCACTCATTGGTCAGGCACACCCACATGCTTTGAGCTACTACTGTCTCAGTGCATCTTGCAGGCAGGATAGGTGGTGTTCTAATCCTACCACTGGGAGCATAGATTGGTGGCATAAGAGGACTGGTTGAAGCACCATATTTTCCATTACTAAGAGTAAACCGCTAGGTTCACCTTCGTAGGCTCCAAGAAGTTTCCAAAGCATTAGGTTTCCACATTGCCCCCTAAATCCCCACTTAGTCCAGTCCCCCCTCCCTCAGCTCCCCGATCCTTCCTGCTGCTATCCCCACTCACAAGCTTTCCAAACGCAAAATCTATTTTATTTTCCCTTCCCAGGGAGATCCACGTATCCTTTCTAGACCTCCCCTTTTTATCTAACTTCTTGAGGTCCGTAGTGTGATTAGCCTTTATTTCATACCTAATATCCACTTAAAAGTGACTACATACTGCATTTGTCTTTCTGGGGCTGGGTTATATCACCCAGGAAGATTTTTTTTGTTCACTTTGCAAGGTTCTGCTTTATTTGACAGCAGTTATGGATTGAGGGGGCACACAGGCCTGACCCCTGTGTTCCGTTTGACTATGTGAGGAGACCCACAGCAGTGCTTGTGGTCCCCGAGTACCAGCCAGAAGAGCTCAGTCGGAACCCAGTGGTTTTGAGGCTTTGTGTTCATTTTACTTTCAGCCTCTTCTTGATAGGCTTCCGGATGTCCTTCCCCCAGAGCTTGAGACTCTCCCAGTATTGCCTCAAACCCAGTTATTCGGAATGGCCCGTCCACTCTCATAGTCTGCGATGACTTTGTGGCTCTTCATTGATTTTCATGGCCAGTTCCTTCTCTGTCAGGCCTTTGCCCTGCAGGCCCCGCTGGATCACTTTGTCCACCTCCAGGGTCACCCTGTCCTGATGCAGCTTCTCTGTCTCCCTGATGGAATGCTGCTTGTTCTTGCCAGCAGCCCATTTCTTGGATGAGGAGAAATCCACATCTCCACATTTCCTCGTCACTGAGTTGCTAAGATGGTCTGTTTGGATGTGGCCTGTGTGGCCTTGGGGCCCTTTTTGTACAGCACCATCACAGTGGGCGTTCCAGTCACTCTCAGCAGGTGAGATTTGGCCCACAGTCCTGGCAGCTCTGGCATCTGCCTGCCTCTCTGCTGCACCCTGGAAGTTTTTTTTCCCCTAGTCCCATTCATTTACTTGAAAATTTCATGATGTTATTTCTCCTACAAGCTGTGTAATACTCCATTGTATGAGTATACCACATTTTCCTTATCCATTCTTCAGTTGAGGGATACCTAGGTTATTTCCAGTTTCTGGCTATTATAAATAAAGCTGCTATGAACATAGTGGAGCATGTGTCCTTATTACATGTTGGAGAATCTTCTAGGTATATGCGCAGGAGTGGTATAGCTGGATCTTCCAGTAGAATGGAATAGCTTTTGTGTATAAGTTCAAGAGTGCTATAGCTAAATCTGAAGATAGATCAGTTCCAAATTTTCTGAGGAAATGTCATACTATTCCCATGTGACTGTTCAAGCCTACCATCCCACCAGCAATGGAGGAGTGCTCCTCTTGCTTCACATCCTTGCCTGCATGAGCTCATACTTGTGTTTTCTTTCTTAGCAATTCTGAAAGATGTAAGATGGAATCTCAAAGTCATTTTGATTTGCATTGTCTTGACAGCTAAGGATTTTTAATGTTTCATTAAGTATTTCTCAGCCACTTGAGATTCCTCTCTTGGATTTTCTTGACTAGCACTATTTCTGTCCTTTTAAATTGATGGACTTTCATGTAGACATAGACAAGTGCAGAAATGATGACATTTGAATTAGTTTTTCGCCGTATTTGGTATTTGTGATGTTGACTTTAACTTACCTTTTTTTTTTTATTACAAAAAGAGGTTTTTTTTTGCAACAAAGCTAGCATAAAAATAATGGTGGATATTTTCTCAAAGCTGAAATAAATAGAGTGATCAAAAATAAGTTCATAGGAAACTAAAGGTCACCAAGCAATTAGCATTCTATGACCCTTTCTCTTTTGCCTGAAACTTGAGAGGAGCAATTTGGTGTTGTTTGGAGCTTAATGATTCAAGGTTTCTGACTTGGCATGTTGTCTTTCTGTGGGCTTCTATATATGCTTCCATCTGCTACAGAAAGAAGTTTCTCTGAGGATATGATATGAGTATAGCAGAATATCATGAGGAGTCATATTATGGATATATTTTCTTTGGTAGAAAAGCAGTATTTTTTTCTTACATTCCTTAGCTATATAGTCTTTGATTCTTGACCACCTAAGCAATATTATGTATGGGTTATATCTCAGGATTGGTTTTTAACTCAAATCAGATATTGGTTGGAGAATGTGGTTATTTTAATGGGGTATGTTTGACAAACTCATATTCTTAAAAAGTAAAACTCAGAAGTTTTAATAAATAATGTGAAAAGGAATTGGAAATAATTTTAAATTGTAAAACTTTTAAGCACTTAGAAATCTAATTAGTAATTTAACATTTGAGAAATTATTGTAAATAGTCATTGTTAGGATTCTGTCTAAGCTCCACCCCACAGTTACCTGGCAAGAGCCAGGTAGGTCTGGCCTACTATAAAAAGGGCTTCTCAGCCCCTCCTCTCATCTCTTACATCTCTTGCATCTCTTATTCTCTCATTCTCAGCTTTTCTCTTGCCCCCTCTTGGGTTCTCATTCCCTCCCCCTCTCTCCATGTGGTCAAGGCCAACCTCTGCTTTACTACACTCTCTGTTTATGAACACAAGGGTGAGGGAAGAGGGCTTATGGGACTTTCAGGGAGCAGGAATCCTGGAAAAGGGAAATCATTTGACATGTAAATAAAGAATATATCTTATAAAAATACTCAAAGCAATACTTATTTTTTACATCACAGTATATACATCTTAATTTATAAAACATAGCAAGTACCATTGATTAAAACACATCACTATAAATAACAATAACAACAAGTTTTTATACTTATTGCTTTCTTTAAAGATAAATATGATATCTAGATAATATTAACCTTGTATTTAGTATAAGGACCTGTCATAACCCAAAGAACAACTTAAATATTATTAATGTTGGAATTTATATAGATTGAAATATGCCTGCTCTTTTCTTCAGATAAACAGAATCCTCAGATAAATAGAATACTCCATCTGATAAAATGTTACCCATCAGTTTTGCTAATTTCACATTAACAGGATATAGTGGCAAAATTTTAATTTTCCTTCCTAAAGATATCCTGAATATAAAAGAAATATTCACAGCACACTCACTTCAATTTTACAACACGATAGTTAGATAGGGATCCCTGTAGAATGAATGAAATTGTAAAGACAAATGAAGCAAAGTACAGACATTCTATTAATTAATGTTCCTAGATATAAAGCAATAGAAACTGTTACATGTTGCTAATAGAACAAAAGTGATCATAATTAATTTGAAAAACACTTTGGTTTATGTAACAAGAAATAGCAATTTTCTCAATTTCCAATGAAAAAATTTATACATGTGCTTACGATTGAACTGTGCTGGGGTATTCATATGAGCATTGCTTATTGTAATAACTAATTCCAACAATTATACCTCACAAATTAGCAACTCAAATCCTACAACAATTTATTTATAAAGAACTAAACTTGCCAAATAAAAATGGCTCTAACTTAGCAGAAATTTCAGACTTTAGCCTACCATAAATAGACATACGGATAATGGCAAATGGTTGACTGATTGATTAACCAAAGTCTTGAAACAAAAGACTATAACAAACTTAGGACAGAAGGTCCTGGGAAGAGACATATGTATGAGCATAATGGAAACCATCAACTATGAAGATATTTGTATTTCCTATTGCTGAATGACTTTTCCTGGAGAAGACATATTTTTAGTGAACCACTTAGGCCACTATTGCAGTTTTCTGAACCAAAGAACATGTTAGTATATTTAAAAAGTTTGAGTGAGGGGTTACTTACATGAAAATGGGTCACAAATAAGCATGTGAATCATTGAAAAGCCCAACACAGCATGGGTGTCACACAGAAAAATTCTTGCCTTCCAAGTAGCTTAGTCTCTTCTTTTCTGAAAAGTGTAGAAGTAGTTGTTATTGTTTCCAGGTTTACTGTGACATCGATGAAACATAAATAATATAAAAATAGCTGGGTTATTTGTTATCTTGGTGGGTTTTTGTTTTGTTTTGTTTTTTAGTATTGGGACATTCCAGGTAAAACTAGAGAGTGCCCTAGACTGAAGGACTGCTGAGCTGTCTATTCAGGTCCCATTTAGACTTCTTAACTCCTGTCTTTTCACTGCTTTGTTCAAACAAACAAACAAACAGAAAAAAGGCAGGAGTAGCCATTCTAATATCCAATAAAATATACTTTCAACCAAAAGTCATCAAAAAAAGACATGGAAGGACACTTTATACTTATCAAAGGAAAAAAAAAACACCAAGAAGAACTCTCAATTCTGAACATCTATGATCCAAATAAAAGGTCACCATCATTCGTAAAAGAAACTTTACTAAAGCTTAAAGCACAAATTGCATCTCATACAATAATTGTGGGTGACTTCAACACCCCATTCTCCTCAGCGGACAGATCAGGGAAACACAAACTAAACAGAGACACAGTGAAAAGAACAGAAGTTTTAGATCAAATAGATTTACTAGATATGTAAATATTTAATCCTAAATCAAAAGAATATACCTTCTTCTTAGCACCTTTTGATACCTTCTTCAAATTTGACCATATAATTGGTCACAAAACAGACCTCAACAGATATAAGAAGGTCGAACTTATCCCATGCCTCCTATAAGATCACTATGGAGTAAGGGTGGTCTTTAATGACAACAAAAACAACAGAAACACCACATACACGTGGAAGCTGAACAATGCTCTTTTCAATGATACCTTGGTCAAGGAAGAAATAAGGAAAGAAATCAAATGCTTTTTAGAATTTAATAGAAATAAAGGCACAACATACACAAATTTATGGGACACAAAGAAAGCAGAGGAAAATTCATAACTCTGAGTGTCTCCAAAAAGAAGCTGGAGAGAGCATACTCTAGCAGCTTACAGCACACCTGAAAGCTTTAGAAGAGAAAGAAGCTAATACACCCAAGAGGAGTAGAAGTAAGGAAATCATCAAACTGAGGGCTGAAATTAAACAAGTTGAAACAAAGAAATGAAAAGGGAGATATAATAAGAGAAACTAAAGAAATTCAAAAAATCATCAGATACTACTACAAAAGCTTATACTCAGCACAACTAGAAAATCTGGATGAAATGGACAATTTCCTAGACAGATACCAAATACCGAAGTTAAATCAGGATCAGATAGATCATCTAAATGGTCCCATAAGCCCAAAAGCAATAGAAGCTGTCATTGAAACTCTTCTAGCCAAAAAAAAGCACAGGACCAGACAGTTTTAGTGCAGAATTCTATTAGACCTTCATAGAAGACCAAATGCCAATGCTCTTCAAACTATTCCACAAAATAGATACAGAAAGAACACTACCCAACTCTTTCTTTTTTTTTCTTGGATATATTCTTTATTTACATTTCATTTCCCTTTTCCTGGTTCCACGCCCCCAAAGGTCCCACATACCGAACTCTTTCTATAAAGCCACAATTTCACTGATACAAAAACCACACAAAAATCAAACAAAGAAAGAAAACTTCAGACCAATTTCCCTTATGAATATCAAAACAAAAATACTCAATAAAATTCTTGCCAACTGAATCCAAGAACACATCAAAATGATCATTCACAATGATCAAATAGGCTTCATCCTAGGGATGTAGGGATGGTTCAATACACAGAAATCCATCAATGTAATCTACTACATAAACAAATTCAAAGAAAAAAGCCAAGTTCTTGGATTCATTTGGCAAGAATTTTATTGAGTATTTTTGCATCGATGTTCATAAGGGATATTGGTCTGAAGTTCTCTTTCTTAGTTGGAACTTTGACAAATGGTGCTGGCTCAACTGGAGGTCGTGTCATTAGATTCCGCAAAAGCATTTGACAAAATTCAGCATCCTTTCATGTTAAAAGTCTTGGAAAGAACAGGAATTCAAGGCCCAAACCTAAACATAGTAAAATCAACATACAGCAAACCAGTAGCCAACATCAAACTAAATGGAGAGAAACTTGAAGCAATCACACTAAAATCAGGGACTAGACAAGACTTCCCTTTCTATATATATTTATTCAATATAGTCCTTGAAGTTCTAGCTAGAGCAAGAAAAGGAGGTCAAAGGGATAAAAATTGGAATGGAAGAAGTCAAATTATCACTATTTGCAGATAATATTGATTGTATGATTAAGGGACCCAAAAACACTCCACTGTAGAACACCTACAGCTGATTAAACAACTTCAGCAAAGTAGCTGGACATAAAATTAACTCAAACAAAACAGTAGACTTCCTATACTCAAAGGATAAAAAGTACTGATAAAGAAATTATGGAAATGACACCCTTCACAATAATCACAAACAATATAAAGTATCTTGATGTGACTCTAACCAAACAAGTAAAAGATCTGTATGACAAGAACTTCAAATCTCTAAAGAAAGAAATCAAAGAAAACATTAGAAATTGGAAAGATTTCTCATGCTTATGGTTTGGCAGGATTAATATTGTAAAAGTTGCTATCTTGACAAAGGCAACATATAGATTCAATGACATCCCCATCAAAATCCCAACTCAATTCTTCATAGAGTTAGAAAAACCAAGTCTCAAATTCATCTGGAATAACAAAAAACCCAGGACAGCTTAAACTATTCTGAACAGTAAAAGAACTTCTGGGGAAACCAGTATCCTGTACCTCAAGCAGTACTACAGAGTAATAGTGCTAAAAACTGTATAATATTGGTACAGAGACAGACAGGTAGATCCAGGGAATAAAATTAAAGACCCATAAATGAGCCCACACACATATGGTCACTTGATCTTTGACAAAGGAGCTAAAACAATTCAGTGGAAAAAAGATAGCCTTTTCAACAAATGTTGCTGGTCCAACTGGAGGGTAACATGCAGAAGAATACAAATTGATCCATTCTTATCTCTCCTTGTACTAACTTCAAGTGCAAGTGTATCAAAGACCTCTCCATAAAATCTGACACACTGAAACTACTAAAAAAGAAACTGGGGAAGACCTTTGAGCACATGGGCACAGGGGAAATTTTCCTGAACAGAACACCAATAGCTTATGCTCTAAGATCAAGAATGGGCCATTGGGACCTCATAAAATTACAAAGTTTCTGTAAGGCAAAGGACACTGTCAATAGGAAAAAACAGCAACCAACAAATTGGGAAAATATCATTATGATCTGTACATCCGACTGAGGGCTAATATCCAATTTATACAAAGAACTCAAGAAGTTAGACTCCAGAGAGCCAAATAACCCTATTAAAAATGGGGTACAGAGCTAAACAAAGAATTTTTACCTAAGGAATATCAAATGGCTGGGAAACATTGAAAAGACATGTTCAACATCCTTAGTAATCAGGCAAATACAAATCAATACAACCAATTTCACCTCACATTAATCCTAATGGATAAGATCAAAGACTCAGGAGACAGCTGGTGCTGGTCACAATGTGGAGAAAGGGGAACACTACTTCACTGCTTGTGGGATTGCAAGCTGGTACCACCACTCTCGAAATCAGTCTTGCGGTTCCTCAGAAAACTGGGCATGATACTCTTGGCGGACCCTGTTATACCACTCCTGGGCATATACCCAGAGGATTCCCCAGCATGTAATAGGAGGCATGCTCCACTATGTTTATAGCAGCCCTACTTAAAATAACCAGAAGCTGGAAAGAACCCAGATGTCCCTCAACAGAGTAATGTATGCAGAAAATGTTCTACATTTACGCTATCGAATACTACTCAACCATTAAAAACAATGAATTCATGAAAATTTTAGGCAAATGGGTGGAACTGGAAAATATCATCCTAAATGAGGTAACCCAGTCACAAAAGAACACGCATGGTATGCACTCACTGATAAGTACATATTAGCCCAGAAGCGTGAAATTCCGAAGACACAATTCACATATCAAATTATGCCCAAGAAGAAGGAAGTTCAAAGTATGGATATTCTGGTCCTTCTTAGAAGGGGGAACAAAATACCCACAGAAGAAGATACAGAGGCAAAGTGTGGAGCAGAGACTGAGGGAAAGACCATTCAGGGACTACCCCACCTAGCGATCCATCCCATATACAGTTACAAAACCCAGACACTGTTATTGATGCCCACAAGTACTTTCTGACTGGAGCCAGATATAGCTGTCATCTGGGAGGCTCTGCTAGTGCATGACAAATATAGAGGAGGACATTCTCAGCCAGCCATTGAACTGAGCACAGGGTCCCCAATGGAGGAGCTAGAGAAAGGACCCAAGGAGCTGAAGGGGTTTGCAGATCCATAGGAGGAACAATGATATGAGCCACCCAGCACTCCCAGAGCTCCCAAGGTCAAAACCATCAACCAGATAGTACACATGTTGTTACCCATAGCTCCAGAAGCATAGGCAGCAGAGTATGGCCTTATTGGATATCAAAGGGAGGAGAGGCCATTGGTCCTGGAAAGACTCAATGAAGAAATATAGGGAAATATCAGGACAGGGAAACAGGATGGGGTTGATTGGGAAACAGGGTGAGGGGATATGGCTTATGGGGCTTTTGAGAGGGGACCAGGAAAGGGGATAACATTTGAAATGTAAATAAAGAAAATGTCTAATAAAAAGAATATAAATTAAAAAGAAATAATCTTTATTTGTATCCATTTTTTCATCTGAAAGAACAATTTGGGTATGGACAGATCTAGAACATCGCAATTCACAGCCAGTCCCTGTGAGTTTTACTGCAGCTTTTTCTTGGGTTATGTAGCAGAGATTGTAGCAGAAGTAGAGACTTCTGCAAAATACTAAGGAGAACACAGCTAAAGTATTTCTCTAAACATTTGTATTGTCAGAAGATTCCTTAGTGGCAACAAAGGATTCCAGAAAATGATGGATAAGAACTTCTAAAGGTTTGTCGATAGTGATATTCAGAGTGAAAAGCTGTGTTCTGTCAAGTATTTTCTAAGAATACTTTGGAAAATGCATTCAGGAAATAAGAATATTTTATACACTCTAACTAGGAAAGGATTTATGTATGCAGAGAGACAAAGGTCTTAAATGTACAATGAAATTCCTATGTGTGCATGTTCTGCTAGATTTATGTCAACTTCTCACAAACTAAAATCACCATAGAGAAAGAAGCTTCAGCTAAGTAAATTCTTATATAAGACTGGGCTGTACTCAAACCTGTAGAACATTTTCTTAATCGTTCTTGATAGGGAATGGTCCAGCCCATTTTGTGTGGTGCCTTCCCTGACCTGCTAGTCCCAGGTACTATAAGAAAGCAGGTTGAGCGAACAATAGGAAGCAAGTCAGTATGCAGCACTCCTCCATGGCCTCTGAATCAGGACCTGCTCCCAGGTTTCAGCCCCGCATGATTTTCTGTCCTGACTTCTTTCAGTGATGGACTACGATGTAAGCCAAAGAAACCCTTTTCTCCCTAACTTGATCATGGTGTTTTATCAGAGCAATAGAAGCTCTATGAAGACATAGCTCATTTCCCGACATCTGATATTCTTGATGGGTTACACATGCAGCTTAATCTAATTAAGGCCAGTGGGATTCTAGGCCTGATCTCTAGCTTCCTATGCGTATCATGTCTGCATTCCTGATTCTATGGAGGCCCCAGGCCAGCAACAAGACCCTTCCCTTCACTCTGCAACATCCTACTAATTAACAGGCTGAAGGAAAAACAATCTTCAGGTCATGCTTCCTTCCGCTGGGCTAAAGACTTTAGGAGCTCTCACTTTAGAATAACATTTCTTTTTTTTTTTTCTTTACCATCTTGTAATTTATTTCTTCTTTGAGTAAAAGGCCTCCAGAAACTCACTATCACAGTATTTGATACTAGTTAATTTTCCCCTAGGAACTCCTGCTCTTACTTGGAGTAACTTAGCTCCCTTTGTTTGCTCTATTTTTTCCATCCTGAGTGCTTTAATACCTCTTAAACCTATCTTCTTTAATAAACCATGAAGATCTGTCGAAATTCTTCAACCTTAAAAAATATTGTCTTGTAACAGAGTTCAGCCAGTCTTCTAGACCACATGCTTATTACAAAGTCTCTGCTGGATTCACCACATTCACAACTCTTATGTTACAGAGTTCTATCATGTTGGTGAATTGTATATCAAGCATTGTCTCTCAGAGACAAAATTTTCTAAATACTGTCTGTCCTTTGCTGTTCATCAGTTCTTGATATGCTTGGTGGTCTTAACTAGAAACAACCAAGTGTCCCAAATACCCTTATGAGCCACTCTAGCAAGGACTGATTTTCCTCATATTTACCTCAGATTTTGAACTCTATCTTTAGACTGTGTGAGTATATATACTACTCAATTTATCTGCTTCTACAGTACTCAGATTTCCCCCATTTTTCCATGCCCTACAGGCTCAAGAAACCAAGCATAGGCAAATACTTTAATTTCTCATTTAAGATTGTCCAAAAATCAGTCTGGCAGAGTATTTCCTGATGATATGTTGGGACTTAATTGATGTTTTGGAATCCTAATTTTCTCTTCTATTTTCAAGCGCAGATTTGAGAAATACTACTTCTATTATTTGTACCATACTCTTCCCCCTTCTCTGTTTGATTATTTCTATGTGTTTCATGCATTGGCATCACAGTACATACATTTTCATTTATAAAGCATAGGAAACATCATTGATTAAATCACATCACTATTAATAAGCATAACTACCAGTTTTATACTTATTGTTCTCTTTAAAGATAAATATAATATCTAGACAATATGAGCCTTGTATTTATTATAAGGCCCTGTCATAACCCAAGCAACAACTTCAATATTATTAATGTTGGAATTTATGTAGATTGTAATAAGCCTGCTCTTTTCTTCAGATAAACATAATCCTCTATCTGATAAAATGTTACCCATCAGTTTTGCTAATTTCACATTAACAGAATACAGTGGCAAAATTTTAATTTTCCTTCCTAAGGATATAAGTTTATAAAGCATCTCAAGTATAAACGATTAAAGCACATCACTATTAATAACAATAACAACCAGTTTCTATACTTATTGTTTTCTTTAAAGATAAATATAATATCTAGACAATATGAACTTTGTATTTTGTTGTCCTATCTTTCTCTGATCCAACTGTTAACAGTTAACAGGAAGTGGCAAACAGATACTTTCATCTCATCCTCCTGTTTTACTTTGTGTGATGCTCAATCAGAGGCTAACACAGTGTGAAAACACATATTTTCTTATTGTATTGTGTTCTTTCTGGAAGGAGAGTTAAGACTTAACTTTATGTCTCAATACTAACAGCAAAAGCCACACAATTGCTACTACAGTCTGCTTATGGACTCATCCCATTCTTGCTACTTTTACTAATTATAATATATTCACTATTTTATTACCATTTGGTGGCACTCTTATACAAGGTACACAATATTACTGAAGGAGCCATATCCTATAGCACACACAGTTACATTTCACTCCAGAATTACTGCCAACGATGCTCCACTTTCAACAGTCTCAGACTTGATGTTATCTTATCCCCCATCATGTGGAGAATGAAACCACAAGAGAGCAAATGTGCAGACTATTCCCTATCATGTAGGAATGGATAGCCATACCAGGATTTGTATCTCCACAGAAGCATCACAATCTTAGTTCATCTCTCTTACCCATCCCAGAACATATGAAATCAGTTCTTCCAAATAACATTTCATTTCATGCCTTCCTTCTAAGGTAGAATTTGTGATTCTGTGATTTTTATAGGGAAAACACGAATTTATCTTCATGCCAAAACARAACAAAACAAAACAAATGAAAACAAAACACAAAAATGGTACTACTAGACTACTGACTAACTCAATGTGTTTATTGATCGTGAGTGTGTGAATGCATGCGTGTATATGTGTGTGCACATGCATGTTCCTGCTTGTATATGTGAATAAATAGTCCTTTGGAGGCTACAGGATGACTTTGGGTGCTGTTCCTCAGGTTTTGTCTTATTTTTTCTCCTTTATGGTTGGTATATCTCAGATATCTCATTATCCTTGAACTTGATAGCTAAACAGTGTGTCCCAGGTTTGCAAAGCCATTGTTAAGGATTTTCTTTAAATATTAATTCTTCAGAGTGAAGTCAAGCTCTAGTATGTGCAAGACAAGCAATTTACTGACTGAGTCATACCCTTTGTCCAAGTTAACATTTTTTATTCTCTGTAATATGTTGTATATAGGAAGTCTAAATGTGATTAAAATAAAATAATAATTTGTTTAACTTTTGTAAATTATCAGTTTTATAGTGATATAAGCTCACATTTCAAATTTATTTCTGAGAAAGATATAATTGTTAAAAATCACTACAATTTGCATTTCTCTAATGACTAGTGATGTTGAACATTTTTTAAGGTGCTTCTCAGCCATCCGAATTTCCTCAGGTGAGAAGTCTTTCTTTAGCTCTGTGCCCCATTTTTGATA